>JARHVA010010964.1:0-45000 GCA_037957365.1 Torreya grandis
CCTTATGATTACTTATACATAACTTATTTAAAAATACCAAATGTGATCTAGGAATTCAACTCAAGAGAGGATGGTTATTATGGTTTTAGTTCCAAAATGAAAATAAAATAAAATAAACACACTAGTATCATAACATCTGTAGGCCTAGACACTAAGGAGAGCTTAGTTAACAAAAGAAAATGACAAGCACAACTAAAAAACAAGGGATCAAATACAAAAGTTCCTTCACCTATCTTGGATGCTCTAAATGCCTTTATAGTAGTGTCTTTCTCAACTTGTGCTCATGAAGTCATTAGCAATGGAAGCTTGGCTACCTCCATATCTCCTTGGCACCTTTGGCTTATGGCTTGGCTTGGCTTGGCTTGGAATCAATTTGGAATTATAAATTTTCATCAATAAAGCTTTGAAGATATTTTATCATGATAAATTTTCACCAAAATAGCATAGAAATGATGTTGTGAGGCCTCTTATTTATAGATTTTTGGATTTGATCAGAATCAACCTCAGTCATCCATCTCAAAATTGAGATGTGTGGTTGAGAATTAATTCAATTTTTGGAATTAAGTTTGTAATTATCCTCATCATGGGATTGGAATAAGGGGCAATTAAGAGGCATGGATGGCATCATGGAAGTCATTTATGAGGCATGGGAGGCATGAATCCTAATATTTGTGGCATTTATGGCCTAGGGATGTCTTCCCAAGAAATGAGATCACTTGATGATGCAAATATTCCATATTCATTTCTAAAAAAACTATTCAACAAGTTTCCATGGAAATATTAATTATGGCTTTATTTGGGTTAATTAGCTCTTAAGCATGATTTAAGCACTTTGTGCACAATTTACCCAAATTGATCAAAATGCCTTGTTATTGGTCAAAATTTTGACTGGATTAGAATTAGAAGGCAATGTCAGATGTGTTAGAACCATATTTCCATTTAAGATGTTTCCAACAACAAATAATAAAGGTACAAGTCTTGTGTAAAAGATTGGATAGGGAAGAGAAATCCAAGCATCCAAGTGCAAATTTGGCATTTTGACTCGAAATGAACTGATCAAAGTTAGATGGCCCATAAATTGCATTCCCCCATTTAGGGATACCCTAGATAAAATCATTCCTTTAATATGTTAATTTCACATCATTTAACATGTTTTAGTGTTTTTAGGCCAAATTGTGAATTTTAGGTGGAAATTGGCCAAAAGTCTAATTGGAGGTTATCGATGGCCAATTTTAGGTGTCTACAATTTGCCCCTATTTGAGAAGGAATTACAGGATATAAACATAGTAACATCTTCTCAAATAATGAAAATTTTCTATATGCCTACAACTACAATGATGATAAACTAATTGTATGATGCCCCCTCAAGGGAACGGTTGGCATAAGGAGGTTGACAAATGGTCCCTTGAAAATAAAGAAGTGAAATAAGGGGACCAAAAAAAGAAAAGATGATGGGGTGAAAACACAATGATATTGAGAAATTAGTTAAAAAGATAATGCAAGTGGGATGGTGCACAATGGTTTGCCCAAAGGCAGTTATAAGCATTGTACCCCGATAGTAGCAATGTGGTATGATAACACAATGATTTGACCAAAAGTGGTTATAATAATTGAAAAGATGGAGCTACCCCAGTTGGGATAGACAAACAAGATAAAATTCCCCTATATAGGTAGAAAAATTAAAGTGGTGACAACATAATGATTTTCCCAAAGGCAATTATAATCATTGAGAAATGTAGGTGGGACGGTGTGTAATGATTTTCCCATAGGTGGTTATAATCATTGGACCCCGATTATGGAAAACATGATTAACTTAGCTGAAGATGTGATAACTTAACATAGAGGGAAATGATGAATTGGAATAACCTACTAGTAGGGAGATGCTCATTTGAACTAATAAAGGTTAAAATTCTTTCATGGTTAATTACTCTATTTGGGATATGATTAGGATGGAATCAGGATGTTGGTGTCGAAGAGATGCTACCATTATTGAATAGACTTCTTAAAGTTGAGGTTTATTTTATCATGTGTTGGTAGGCATCATGATATAACATCATGAGGACTTGATCAAAATATGCATAAGGATTGACTCTCATAATCCAATACTCAATAGAAAATAATGCACCGATGATAGAAACCATGATGACAATGTAAACATATGAATATGGATGGATTTAAGTGCAAGTGTGGCTAATAAATCATCTAATGAACACACATAAACTAAATCAAGGCAATAGTGCTAAAATCAAACAAACAAATAGACAAACAAACAAAATAAGCAAAAATAAATAAACAATGTAACAAAAACCCTTACAAATATTGCCCCTAGAAAATAGGTGAAAACTTAACAAACGAAAAAAATGGGGGAATAAAAGAAAAGGAAGGGGGTGGCTAAGCTATCTCCATATGCCCTAGGCAAGTGGGAGTTGCCTACATAGTTCCATGGATGTAATATCCAATAAAAACTTTAGGCTAAATGTAGTTCTCCCAAGGAATGGGAGGAATGTGATAATTGAGGAAAACAAATAGAATGGATGTGAGATAAGAATAGGAATGGTCTTGAAAAATGGTAAGTCATGAGAGAAAAAGGCCAAAAAGGATGAGGAAACTAAATGACAAGTGATTTTTTTGTAAATTAGTAAGGGTTCCTAGAATCCTTAAGGCAAAGAATTGGTCAATGTTTTTATTCTTTTCTAACAAGTTTTCAAATATTTTTAGAAGTGTTTTGGAGTATCTCAAGTCGATCAAAAATGATGAGACACTAAATGGTTCAAGCTTGCAAAATGATGAGAGTGTTTAAACTAAGGTTGCTCATAAAATGGTGAGAGCATGGCTTAAGTTTCTCACAAAATGGTAAGAGCATGGCTTAGGTCACTCACAAAATGGTGAGAGTGTGGCTTAGGGTGCTCACAAAATGGTGAGATCATGGATTAGGGTGATTGAGCTGACCTCAATAAGTATTAAGCAATACCTACATAGTCTTAGAGTAAGACCTCAAGTCACTATAGTTCTACCATTACAATAGAGGAACTCAAATAGTGTAATAGTTAATTCAAACAAAATAGACATAATAAGTATAAAGGCACGACATGGTATACGAAGTGGCAAGTTGGTATATCAAGGCTTAATGTTGCCCCTAGTTTACCCATAGGTAGTTATAACTAAGACACAATGGCATAGATCAAAGGTAGTAATTTTCACAAAGGAAATTATAATTAGTAGCAAGACTGGTAGTAAGAAATAATAACAAATAAAGGATGAAAATAATAAAACTTCTATCACACTAACCCAAAATATGATCTTTATCTAAAGTTCTTGAATAAACTGATGAACTAATCAGATACCTTGATGCTAAAACTATGTAATGAATCATAAAAAACTAAGGTCAAATGGGTTAGATTTTAGAATACACTAGGTTAATATGTCAAAATCAAAAATTGGATATGGAAAAGAGGATGGATAAAAATGGTATGTGAACATAGAAGAATAGTGATAAAAAGGCATAACTAAAATGGTCCTTATAGACAATACACCTTAGTGCTTAACCATAGTACCACTTGAGATAAATAATATTCATCAGCTTTAGAAGTTCCTCTCAGTCTGGTGTGGCAAGTATATATGCTCTTGTTCCATAATTAATAGTGATGATGAAAGGCCCTATCTAGTTGGGTTTAAATTTCCCTTTATGTTTCTTCTCGGTCATGGTATTTTTTTGGTTTTCTTTAAGAACAAGATCACCAAGTTCAAATGTTATATACTTAACACACTGATTATAGTGGCCTTTGAGTCAATTCTAATATGCTTGAAGATTGTTGATCATGGTCATGCATTTTTATCCAATAGGTCTAGCTCTTGTAGGTGAGTTACTCGATATTCATGATCATCTAGGACATGCTTGAAAGAGATGTGTAGTGAAGGCAATTTGACCTCAATGGAAACGATGGATTTGGTACCATAAACAAGTGAGTATGGAGTGGCTCTTATGTGGGTATAATTATTGGCACAATATTCCCAAAGGGCAAGGAATATCTGGAGGTGCTAGTCACAACCAACATTATTAACAATCTTTTTGAGAATATTGATAATAGTTTAATTGGATGTCTCAGCCTAGCCATTACCTTGAGGGTAATATGTTGTAGAAAAGTATTGTGTGATGTTGTACTTAGTACATAACTAGTCTACATCTTTGTTCTTGAATGATCCTCCATTATCATATGTTATATCAGAGGGAATATCATAGCAGCAGATGAGGTGGTTGAAGATAAATTTGGAAATTTACTTTTCAATCACATAAGCGAGGGGTATAGCTTCAACCCACTTAGTGAAATATTTGGTGGTGGTAAGGATATGTTTATGGCCATTATATGAAGTGGGGTTAATCTTCCCAATGAGGTCAAGTCCCCATGTATAAAATGGCCATGGTGTCAACAATGATTTTAGATTTTTTACTGGGGCATGAATCAGATTAGCATGCCATTGACATTTATCACACTTTTTTACATATAAAGTGGCATCTACATCCATTGTGGGCCAATAATCACTAGTACACAAGATATTTTTGGATAGGATTGACCTACTAGAATGGGCTCCACATACTCCTTTGTGAACCTCTCTTAACACTAATGCAGACTCTGTCAAAGTTAAACAATGAAGTAGAGTTCCATCAAAACTATGATAGTAAAGGATAGATCTAAGTAGTAGAGTATAATGAGTAGAATGATGAATGAAGGCTTTGGTTTTTTTTGAGATAGGCTAGGTGGTATAATTTGGTCATAAAGTTAGTTGTAAATGTCTGAGTACCAAATAGAATTAGGACCAATAATATCACAAATCATGGTGATGATTGATGCTTCATGAGCTGGTGCTAATAAATTCTCAATGAGGAACTAATACTCTCTAGCTTTATTTATTTTTCTAATTAGATAAACAATAGTAGCCATGGCATCTATAGTTCTATTACTAGGCCTAGGTATATTATAAAACTAAATGTGGGTAATATGTTGTTTAAAAGTGTTGACCATGTCTTTATATGGAACTAGCTTGTCATCTTTGGTCTAAAAATTATTTGTAACTTGATTGATGATTAACCGAGAATCACCATAAACTTGGAGATGAGATATATTCCACAACATTGCTTTTCAAAGTCCTACAATAAGTGCTTCATACTCAACCATGTTGTTTGTACAAGGAAAGTAGATTCTAAAGGATTTAGGGATTAGATCCCCTATGGTGTAATAAACAATAGGCCTACCTCCAATCCATGTGTAGTGAATGAACCATCAAAGTATAGATTATAGGGATACTCCTCAAGGGGTGTATAAATAATGGTCATGATGGATTCATCAAGAAATTGAAACTTGAGTGGTTGTATGTCCATGAGATGTGCTTCAGCAAGTTGATCTACAAGAACTTGTCCCTTGATTGCTTTCTGATTGACATAATCTATGTCAAACTCACTAAGAAGCATGATCCATTTAGCCATTATACCTTGTAAATATATTTTGGATAGTAGATACTTGAGTGGATCTATCTTCAAAATGACCATGGTTTTATTATTCAACATGTAATGATGTAGTTTTTGAGCTATGAAAACCATGGATAGACAAAAATTTTCAATTGGTGCATAGTTATGTTCATATATAACCAAGGTATGGCTTAATTCATATACAACATGCTCCTTTCAATTTTCATCATGTTGAGCCAAGAGTGCCCCCAAGGCATGATTAGTAGCTGATAGGTATAACAAAAATGGTTTTCATGGCATAGGAGGTAATAAAATAGGCAAATTAACAAGATAGTCTTTGAGATATTGAAAAGTTGTTTGGCAATGATCATCCCAGTGAAATGCAACTCCTTTATTCAAAAGGTGTATAAATTTATGGAGCTTGACTTCTAAATAAGAGATGAAGCATCAGATGGAATGGATCTTACCATATAAACTATAGAGTTACTTTAATTTAGTTGGATCGACTTCAATAAGTTGATGAGACATGATGAAGCTGAGTAATTTTTATAAATTTATACCAAACACATATTTATTTAGATTAATTCTAACTGTTTACTCTCATAGTCTTTCAAATATCTTTCACAGCACTACTAGATAGTTGACCTTGGTCTTGGATTTTTCTAATATGTCATCAACATAGTCTTCAATAATATCATGCATCATATCATGGAATATGATAGTCATGGATCTTTGATATGTAGATCCCACATTCTAAAGGATAAATGGCATCACCTAATAGCAAAATTTTCCCCATGGAGTGGTGAACATTATTTTATGTTGATCTTTTGGTATGATTCTGATCTGGTTGTATCTTGAAAAGCCATCCATGAGTGAAAGAATTTCATAACTTATCATGGAGTGGATGATCATGTCAACATTAGGTGATGGAAAATCATCTTTAGGACAAGTTTTGTTGATGTCTTAAAAATCAATACAAATTTTGATTCTTTTAGGCTTTTTTCTAATAGGTATTACATTAGAGATCTATTTTGAATAGTCAATGGATCGAATATATCTTACTTATAAGATTTTTTATATCTCTTTCTTTACCAATATAGTAATGTGAGGATGCATCTTATGTAGATTTTTTTTTATCAGTTTGGCATCAAGATTAACCACAAGGTGGTGTAGAACCAAGGTGGGGCCTAAACCTAGCATGTCAGAGTATGCCCATGCAAAGATATCTACAAATTCTCTCAATATAGCTATAAAGATGTCATGTTCCTCCTCAGTGAGAAATGCAACTAATTTTATCCATATTAGGTATGATGGAGTCCTGTTGTTTGCCTCTATGGTATATTCAACTAGAAAGGTCAAACCATCTTCTAGGATAGTAGGTAATGACTTGAACTATTGGACTATGTCAGGGTCCTCTATTATGAATTGCTCTTCAACTTCTCCTAGACATGATGAATTTGAATCCCCCAATGGGAGATCTAGCCATGTGACAAAAATAGTTAAAAAATATTGAAGTATTTGATCAAATACTTATTTTTTCTCAAAATTAAACTTAGATCCATAGGTAAGTTCATCATTGGTGGTCTCCTAATCTAAATTCAAAGAAGATTAAACACCCCTATCTAATAGCACCTGAAATAGGTTTTCACCACTAGACTAGCCTTTATCTTTACTTTTTCCATGGTTATAAAGTGCCTCAAAGAGGTTTTCGCCTTAGGACCTCAATTTTTTACTTATTTATTTTTGGATAAGGGTATTCACTCACTCTCCTAAATAGGCTGCAAGATCTAATGTGATTAAGAATCCTAACTTGTGATCTCCTAATAGAATATTATTTCTATAGCCTAAAAACTCACAAAATGCCTCATCATCTGGAACTCATCAATTAGTAAACTAGATTCTTGTTGGTCCCAATCTATCAATTGGGGATAATATAATGGAAAGGGGTTGTGATGAATGATAAGGGTAAGGGTACAAATGGAATTTTTATCAAATAGATTAGTTTCAAATAGGTCATCAAAAGTGAGGCTATGATCAGACTCTACTTCACTATCAACATCATCATCACTAATCACTGGTGATGGAGTTTGAATAAGATATGTGGGGTCACCCCCAAGTGGTTTAAATCTAAGTCCATAAGGTCTTTCATACTTAATCATGGAAATTGGCTCGATTCCTTGTTGATTCGATCTGAGGCCTCTTCCTTCATACTTTTGATACTCCATGATCCTATTAGGAATATGATACTTTGCATTTTTATAATAATCAACTTGGTCATCATTGTATAACCATGATTCATCCCCTTTAAAAGGGTTAGGTCTTAGGCTAGATGTTGGTACAAATGTGACAGGTCTCTTATCTTTGTTCTTTTACTCCCAATACATATATGGGATGACTTTAGATCACCCAAAGGTTTTTGGATTCTCAAGAAGATTGGTGATATGAAATGTATCATGAGTCACATACTCTCCTAGTTCATTATCTAAAATGGTTCAATGATTAGAAGCTTCAAGAGGTGGCATGTGGGAAAGGGAATCCAAGGTATTAAAATCTATGCAATTATCTAGTGAAGGATAAATAAGTATAGCCTTACCTTTATCCTACTTAGAACTTAGATTCATGTCATATTGATAATTATAGCTTTGAAAATCAACATCAAGATGCTTGTAGTGTTCATATGGGTGTAAATCTCCTTGAATATTCAACTCCATCCCTGAGTGGGAAAACTTGATATAATGGTGTAGTGTTGATGGGACTACACGAATCTCATGTAACCATGGCCTGCCTACAAGCATGTTATATGATAACTCCAAATCAAGCACATGGAAAAGTGTATCATGGGTCAAAGGCCTAATGATAACTAGCAAACTAATGGTGCCTTAAGATTGTCTTTTTTTATTATCATAGGCTTTGATAGTTATTGTTTCTGGTTAGAGATATATCATTTTATACCCAAGAAGCTTGATGGGCTTGAGAGACACTAGGTTGAGGCTGGATCCATTTTCTATAAGGACACATTTCACTTTATGTCATCTTATATAAACTTATATGTATAATGGATTGTTATGGAGTGGACCAAGAGAATACATATCACTTTGGTTAAATGTGACTTGTTGGGCTAGAGTTAGGTGTCTAGCTAAAGCTTGACATTTATCAGGGGATATATCCCTAACAATAGTGGATTGGGTTAAGAAATCATTCAATATATTCTTGTGGATTATTAACATTCGCATCAAATCTAAGATACAAATTTGTACTAGCATCTTTTATAATTGTTCCATAATATGAAATTTCTTATCTTGGTTAGTAGTGAATGGTTGGTTGGATGACAGGTACAGTAGTAGATGGTTATGGGCCTGGGATTGTAATATTTGAACCCTAATTTGTGATTGCATAATTAGGAATAAATATTGGATCAGTATTGCTAACTAATGTTAGAAATGGCATGGGGCCAGATAGGACAAGTTTCAGTTGTTGATGCACTTGCATATGGTCACATGGCAAGAATGAGTTATCGCTATAAGATCCAAAAGTGGAATTCCTAGTTTACTAATTTCCTTATATGCACTCCTAGGTCAAATAAAGATTATCTATGTAAGTTGGCTAAATATTGTTGTTTACCAATGGTCTAACTGGTTAGTGTTTAGTATAGGATTATTAGAGATGGTATTAATGCTACCCCCTACAATATGACCTACAAACCTATTGTAGTCATGTGAAACTACATGGTAGGTTTGTTGCTTGTTATCATTTTGACCTTGGTTTTTTCCATTATTCTATCATTATGGAATCTGCTACTGATTTTTTTAATTTTATTGGTTTGGTCTTTGATTTTGATACTATTAATTTTGCTACTACACTGGCCAATATTATTGTTGTTGATGGTTCTAATACTATTAATTTTTATGTCAAGGAAAAGGGTTTTGATAAATCTAAAGAGTTTGATTGGAAGTGAAAGCACCATTATCTAATGTTATCTCCCTATTCTCCAACATATTCTCAATTAAATGCTTGATTTGGACACATCTTCATATATTATATCCATTGACCCAATGATAGTCATCATGGTACCAATTAGGGTAAGGAATACCTTGTACATAATGCTTTAGTATAGGATAAATAATCATATTAGTGGTAAAAAGCTTTAAAAATATAGAATAAATAGGTTCTCCTAGGTCACTAAATACATGATGCATAGGCATGGTTATTTTAGAAGGAGGGGTTTGTAATGGTAACGACTATTGTATTTGTTGTCAAAGTCTTAGTTGTTACACTTGTGGCATTGGTTGGAGAGGTTACTAGGTAGGAGTAAGTTGAAAAGGTGGTGTAGATGATGTTTGCATAGTTTGGACATGATGAGATTCAGTTACTCTATTTCCCACAACATTCTTATTATAGTTGAATTGGTTTAGTCTTTCATGGTTATTGGCTTGTGCTAGTTGTGATGCTTGCATTTGATTGGGGTGTTGGTCATTTCCATAATTGGTACCTTGATTTTGATTATTTGAATTGCTCTTGATGACTCCCTTATTGATTATCACCCTCTGCATCAATAAACCATTGTCAGTTATCTCTGTGAATGTATGTGCACGTTGTAGTTCTAGATGATAGGCTATCTCACTATGAAAATTTTTAGTAAACACAATGGTTAATTATTTATTTAATAAACTATGGGTGAAACATCTTACAAGGGCTCTTCATCACTATAAATAACTTGCAAAACTCTCCCTAGATTTTTGCTTTGCTTGTGTCAAGTCTACTAATGAAATCTCATGCTTCAGATTATAGAAAAGTGCTACACAAATTTATTAGAAAGATTGTCAAAGTCTGTTACTAAATTCTTAGGTAACTTTAAAAATCACTCTAAGGCTTGTCCAACCAAGCTCCTTGGAAACAATATCAAAAATTATATGTCATTATATGCCACTGGTTGACATGCGACAAAGAATTTGGTCAAATGAGCCTTAAGATCACCTTTCCCTTTGTATTTATCAAATTTTGATGGTTCATATCCTGGATTAAATGGTATCTAAAAATACTCCATGTTGAATGGATAGGAACATACGTCATCCAATTTGAACTTTTTAGTTTGTTTCCCCACCTAAATAGTAGTAATTGCATCCTTCACTTTTTGAAATTCTTGGGAGAGGAAACTGGAAGGGATATTTGTTTGAGGGAGAATGTTGGTTTGGGTAAATGGTTGAGAGCTCACAAGTGGGACACTTTGACTAGGGTATGATGGAGACACCTATTGAGGTCTATTGGCTTGGTTTGGGAATGGACCAAGAATATGCATACATGGATTATGATGTAATAGAAATTGCACATTTGGTTTCATAATATTCTAGTTTAGGTTGGTAATAAAAGTTTGACTTGGAGTATTTTTTGGTTGGGATTGGGGGATATAACTATATTGTGCCTGCTATGGTTAAAAAGGGACATGCTAACAACTAATCAAACCTTGTTATTAAGTGGGAACTTGTGGCTCAAGACCTTGTCTTTAGATTTGTGGCACATTTTGAACCAATGGTTGTCTAGTAGGTACTTGAGAAACATGGGGACCTCCTTGTTTCATGAATCCTTGTGAGGAAGTGAAAGTAGGTTGTAGATTCAACATTTATCATTGACCAATATTTGCATGTTGTTGACTAGTCATTACTTGGTTTTGAATTGGTATTTTAGTCTATGACTAAAGAGGTATGTTTGTCATTACCTGATGAGGTGGAATATTTATTAAACTTAATTGAGGTGGTAATGTATTTGTCCTCTATTACATTGATATACTAGGTTGTGTCTATTGTTGTGGAATACTATTAATTACTTATTGAGGAGGAGTAGGATTCATCACATTTTGTCATTGAGGGGTGACATTGGTCATTGTTTGAATACCTAATCTCATAGGTTGTATACTTTAGGAAGTAGTTGGTTGAGGTTGGGATGTAAAAACTCCTATTCCTTGGTATGATTATTTGCTTATAGGATTAACTATAAGCACACGTTTTTGGCTAGTTATTTATGCATTAGTACCATTTTGATCAAGATTGGACACTGTTTGCACATTATCCACTATGTTTGGATCACTATTTAGTTTAGAAGCTGCAGACACTTCTTTAATAATTGGTATATACATCAAGTTATCTATCAAAGTGGTTTGTATAAATGGGTTTGAACTTGGATTTTCTTGTCCACTTAGTTCCATCAACACTCCCGTTAAAGGTACTAGGTAAATTAGGGGTTTACTCACCATGTTCATCTAATTGAAATCATGTGCTAAATTTAAGTAGGTTTGGTATGCTATTTACATTTGTTTAAAGTGATCTTCCATGATGTTTTTACCTTGATTGGATATATTGGGGTCTTGATACATTGTTTGGACTATAGCCATAGGATTTCTAGAAGAAACCTTTTGATCATAAATGATATTGTGGGGCACTCTTACTAGACTTGGTAAATTTTCATAGGGGAAGTCTATTATAAACTTGGTCCCTACCTCTATGGATCTAACCAAAATCTCATCTTTGTTCTCTAAAACATGTCTCTCAAACAAAAATGGATCATACGTGGAAGTTGTATTGGTAAAATATGACTATTGATGAATTGGCTCATCAACTATAGGTATTGTAGCTAGGTATTGCATGGTTTTTTATTGGTCATGCTCTGTGTAAGGTGGTGTGTTAACCAAATATTTAGCTAATGGGTCTTGGCTTTGTGCCCCTGATTGAGTATTATAAGATGGATAGGAAGCCATCTCATAAGAAATATTATCCACATAGGGGTCTTGTATCATTTATTCCTATGCAACTACATTACTAATCCCTAGATTGTACATGAGTCCACTATGAGTGTAGGAATACATGTTGGGATCCATAGTAAATGCTTTTGTGATAAAAGGTTAAAGAGTTCTACAAACTCTAAAAAGGATAGAATCTAAAACAAATGATGCCATCAACTTGGTATAGATTTGTCAAAAGGATCAAAAGGTTTATGCAAAGATTTATGAGGAAACAAGATAGCATAAAATATCTAATTTTTCACTATTCACACAAAGATAAGCAAGTAAATGGATCAAAAAAATGAAATGCCAAACTCTAAGGTCAAAGTGTTTCAAATCAGTCTAATCTAGGAATTTAAAAGTTTCTAGGTCTTTTGGCCAAATGCGACATTAAAAGCTAGGCTCAAACAAGGCATGTGCTAGGACTCTTGGCCAAACAACGTCAAAAGCTAGACTTTGAAAATAGATGAAAGTTTTAATCTAATAGATTTGAAACACTTATAACAAACACTAGGCATTCAATTCTTGTTCATGAACTTGATCAAATAGGTATAAGGTATGAAAAAATGGCACTTTAGCAATAGTTTATTTTATGACAAATAATGGTATAAAACTTGGTTCTTTTGATAAATAGGACAGACAAAGGTGAACAATATAATCCTTTTAGACAAAATATCACAAAAGTACACTTGGATTGGTCTAAAAATGTAGGAACAAAATTGAAATTCTATGTAAGAGGGTCTATGAAACAAATTTTGAAATGATTTGGGCAATGTAATGATGTTATACTACCCAAAAGGTGTGACAAAAATTTTATTTCAAAAACTTTCTAAGGCAAAGACAATTTCTCATAATTTTGATAGCAGAACACTACTTTTCTTAACTCAAAATGTGGTGGTGTATAGACTTAAAGTGCAAGTGTTTAACATAAAATGGCTTAAGTCTATCAAGTGATGATAATGATTATGAGTCTTAAATGGCCTTCAACCCAAATTGAAAATTAAACCTAAGTTCCCTCAAGTTTAGTGCAAATGGTGAACCCACTTAACACATCAACCCTAGGAACTTGTAAAGGTGTAATTTCAAATTTGGACCATAAGTGAAGGACTTAAACAATGTTGGTAAAGGTATAAACTTAATTGGGCAACATAATTGTGCCAAATTGGATGATATGACTCCCAATATTTTGATGATGAACTTTAAACAAGGCAAATAGATGACCTCACAAAAATAATGTAACACCTCTTTATTCAAAAGAAAATTTAGACTATGTGTTTGGCTTTGGATTATTTGTTTACACCAAGTTTTGACTCCAAAAAAGACTTTAATCTAGGACAAGACCAACTAATTAATCACCCTTAGATCCTAAATTGATAAGGTTGTTTGGTATTGTTGGAATCTATCAATATATGTCCTTTGAGAGGATTTTAAGTGTTCATCCAAAAGTAAATGTGCATTATATAGTAGGGTTTTTACACCCCCCCACCTTATCTCAAATGAAATTATTATGACATGGACCTTGAGGTGCACCTTATACCAAAAATAATTCCACAACAAGTGGGGATTTGTCTAAAATCTAACAAGTTTCTAAATGATCTAGGGGAATCAATTGCATAATAACTTTCAAGTAAAATAATGTAAAATAAAAGTATGGATTTTGGGTCCATATCACTTGGTTTGTTGCAAAAAGGTCTAGTCCTTTTTGCAACCACTATATCCTGATGTTCACTCAGTGTAGTGTGATGTCTAAAGTTTCACTACATCCCGTGTGTAGCTCCAAAGGAGCAAAATGAAATCATTGTCGAGAGGTGAAACCTCAATTCAAAGCTTCCTTAAAGAAATTTCAAGAGGTGATGAATTCCCCCTCACAAGCCAAGATACATAAATAAATAAAGCATGAAAGTAGAAAGACTTTAGGGTCATTTTCAAGGTCACCCAAACTTTGATGAGTTTTTGGGGAGTGCTTTAGATGACTTTCTTTCTAATCCCTAAACTAGGCTACTTGCAATAAGAATGGTGATTTTGATTCCAAGGGTTACCTATAGGGGATAAATGGAAGAGTATACACATAAAATTCCTTTCTTTGCCAAACAAAATCTAATTAAACAACTATTTCAAGAAAAAATTGACAATTGTGTTCAATTTTAGACCCAAATAAAATGTTTGATGGTGTTAATTTGACCCCTTGGTCTTATTTGTAAAATTTGAAAAACATTCACCAAAAACACCTAAATTCTTTGTTAAACACCAAAACAAAGTTCCTAATCAAATTTTATGCATGCAAAAGTTATTTAAACATGTTTTGAAAAAATATCTTGCTTGGTCCTATAGCAAAATTGTTAGCATGTCCTTTAACTTTAAAGCTCTTTTGAGTTTCAAACAATAAACTTTGAAAAAGTAGTTCTCGAGTTTATGTTTTTGGAAAAACACAGTGACTGACATCAGTTATTACCACCAATGTTAGTTACAACTAACTAAGATATAACTGATGTCAATTTGATGACTAACATTGGTTAAGTCAGGTAATTGATGTCAGTATTTCTATTGTCATCAATTACTGTGTAAAAAGTGTGGCAACCAAAAATGGAAAAATAAAGTTAGAAAATTAATTTGCAAGATTTTTAAGAGCTCAAATAAATATTTTAAATTTGTAAAAGGATCTCCTTCATGTGTAGGATGCATCTTGTCATTATGTGATCTAGGAATTTGACTCAAGATAGGATGGTTAGTATGGTGTTATTTCTAAAATGAAAACAAAATGAAATAAAAACACTAATAGCATAACATCTCTAGGCCTTACTTTAAAAAAAATGACAAGCACAACTAAAAATCAAGGGATCAAATACAAAAGTTCCTTTACCTTCTTTGGATGCTCCAAATGCCTTTTTAGTAGTGGCTTATTCGGCTTGTGCTCAAGAAGTCTTTGGTAATGGAAGCTTGGCTACCTCCATCTCTCCCTGACACCTTTGGCTTATGGCTTGGCTTGGCTTGGAATCAATTTTTCATTATAACTTTGCATCAAGAAAGTTTTGAAGATATTTGAGCATGATAACTTTGCACCAAAATAGCTTAGAAATGATGTTGTGAGGCCTTCTATTTATAGATTTTTGGATTTGATCAAAATCAACCTCAACCATCCATCTCAAGATTGAGATGTGTGGTTGAGGATTAATTCAATTTTTCAAATTAAGTTTGTAATTATATTCATCATTGCATTGGAAGAAATGTAAATTAAGAGGCATGGAGGGCATCATGGAAGGCATTAATGACGCATGGGAAGCATGAATCCTGATATTTGTGGCATTTATAGCCTAGAGATGTCTTCCCAAGAAATGAGATCACTTGAGGATGTAGATATTCCACATTCATTTATAAAAACAAGTATTCAACAAGTTTTCATGGAAATATTAATTATGCTTTTATTTGAGTTAATTATCTCTTAAGCATGATTTAAGCACTTTATGCACAATTTACACAAATTAATCAGAATGCCTTGTTATTGGTCCAAAATTTGATTGGATTGGAATTAGAAGGTGATGTTAGATACATTGGAACCATATTCCTATTTAGGATGTTGCCAAAAACAAATAACAAAGGCATAAGTCTTGTGTAAAATATTGGATATGGAAGAGTAATCCAAAGCATCTAGGTGCAAATTTAGCATTTTGACTTGAAATGAACTGACCAAAGGTAGCTGGCCCATAAATTGCATTGCCTTATTTAGGGATACCCTAGATAAAATCAGAACTTTAATAAGTCATTTTCACATCATTTAGCATGTTTTAGTGTTTTTAGGCCAAATTGTGCATTTTAGGTGGAAATTGGATAAAACACTGATTGGGGGTTATCGATGGCCAGTTTAAGGTGTCTACACCAAAAATAATATAATATTTCAAAATAGAAAAAAAATATAAAATGTCAAAATACCAAAAAAAGTACAATTTTTCAAAATACCAAAAATAATATAACATGTCAAAATATAAAATCATTCAAATAACTCAAAACATCAAACACTTTTTGATTGCATGCATTATCCATGCTTTACATTTTGAATACCATGTTAGACTTACATTTTTCTATTCTATGCTATTATTTGTTGATTTATCTACATTACCATGCTTCACTTGATCTTCTTTGAGTGTGTGTAGTGATTCTTAGATCCTTGGTTGCTTCACTCTACCCATTGATGGGGCATCCTACTTTTACATTCAAGACCTACATCAACATATCTACCCACCAGGAGCATCTTCTACATGACTACACCATCTAGGTTATGTCATTATTACACCAATCACTCTAGTTATCATGTTTATTAATGCACACTACTTACTACCTTACATAGATTATTCTATCAACACTCACTATTATATAGCACATGCGTATTTCTTAACATCTACCTAGTCTTGTACTACATGTTTTGCATACTTTCACTTCTTATTTTTAGCAGTTAGATGTGATAATATTTTTAGAATTTATATGCCTTTGTTTCTTTCTTTGAGTATCTAGAATATGATTGCATTTCTTAGTTCCTATTATTTTACTTATGTGTGCCTTAGGACATTTGCCAATGTCATTTACTTATACTCTTGTATGTGTTTGTGGCCCTCATGCCAATCTTACCTGTTTGAAATTGTATGTGTATGTGGAAATTTGAACATGCCTTATATGATTGTTTTTCCCAATTGGAGTGACATGTTCCCATGTCCCTTATTTTCTTATCCCCTTGTCCCCTTTTGTATGCTTCTTTCTTCTTTACTTGTGTTATTCTTTGCTTGTTTGCTTCTCAGTTATTTGCAATTCTATGATCCACATCATGCATTATCTTGCCTTCTTAGATGTCATGATGGACATCATGCTCCATCCCTCCTTGATAACTAACTATATGTCTAGTTTTAATTTATTATACTACACATATTATTACATTGTTACATCTATCTAGGCATACCCCTATTGATCTAACAATCTCTAATACAAACTATGTTATATCTTGAGACATCTTTTGGATTATCATTATTATATCATGTATTTTACAACATAACACACTTTTAGGGATCTTTCTTATGAGGTAAATCATTTTAGGGTTTTCATTCCTACCCTCAAAAGATGAGGTAACAAATAGGGGTTTTGTCACAAAGATCAAAGCCCTCTACTAGTCAAAATTAGTTTTCAAAACACTCATAACAATAATCAAAAATCAAAACACTTAGAACAAAAATCAGAATTAAAAACATGCAGAATAGATCAAAAAAATAGAGATGAACATAGAATAGTCATTAGACATAGTAAAGGATAAGAGTGTCCCATTTGGACTATAATGTCATACAACAAAGTGTCCACTTTTCATCACTTCTATCCAAATAGCCAAAATCCTAGAATTTTAAAAAATAGATAGAAAGGTAAGGTCAATTATAGTTATTTTAGCTATAATCTAGTTTAGATTAGGTAGTTTTAGTATAATTTTACTCAGATTATCTAGATATAGGGGGCATCATACACAACATGATGGCTCTCACTTCCAATTTCAAAATGAGAAGCTGGTACAACTTCCAAATCATAATCCATGTTATAGGCACCAATGATTAGGGGCAATGTGCATAGCACATTTTCCTTCTTTTTTTTTCAATTCATCATATTACCTAAGAATTCTCATTAGTTGCATACATTATTCCATCTGTAGGTGGTTGGCATCATTTGTAAGTGGATTTAATATAATCCTAATTATCAGTTTTAGAGTGGCTTTCATACAAGCCTAATCTCCATCTTTTAGAGTGGCTAATATTGACCTAGTTATCATTACACATTTGTCTATGCATGCCACAGTGTTAGATTATAAAATATTCATGGAATTTATGAGCCATCTCGTATGACACACATTCATACTAGTATCAGTTCATAGTTCACACTTAGTGGGCAATGATTGAGCCAAAGGACTAGTTATCCTATGTATTTTTGAGCTACCTACTCAAAAGGATTGGACACTCAATCTAAACATTGATTAACACATGCATGATCACATAACTTCACTACATAGTGGATGATGATAGAACCAAAGGGCCAATATTTGTATTCTTGAGCTACCCTTAGGGAATTGAGCACTCATCTCCATTCATGATATTAATATTGGTGTAGTGCATACCCAAGATCAATCATCATCACTAAAACATCATAGCAAGTTTTGTATTGGTTTTCATACCCAATGAGGTGTATTCATTCCTTTCTCTCCCTCTCTCTTTTACCCAACCTTTGTATATTCTTACTTTAGACATAGAATGTGTAGTAAGAACTGATCAACTCCTTATTTTCTCTTGTAGATTTATTCTTCAAATTATGCTCTCTTTACACACACTTAGCATCACACATCCTCATGGGCTTCACCCTTGCAGGTAAGTTCAAGTACGCTTTTTATTTTTCCTTTATCCTAGTATTTTGATTTACTGCATCACTAGAATAAAGGGGGGCAAATGTAGTCCTATAAAATGTCCAAATTAGTAGTTTGGGTGTGGCTTATGACACCCCATCCATGGTTCCTTTATGCATGCTCTTATGAACCTTCTAGATACCTTTTTGCTCATTACCAGTCATCTAGAACCTTCTAAATGGTCATTCCACCTCAACCAGATAGTATTCCCTATGCCAATCTTATTCACCCAAGTCCCAAGCCTATAAGACAAGAGTGTCCCATTTGGATTATAGTGTTTCCACTCAAAATTCGCTTTTAGATCTAAGAGAAAGAAGAAACTAGAAAGAAGTAATGGACAAGGCTTGGGAAGTACCTGGACTAAAGATTGCGCACCGTAAATCCAGACGTTTGTGAGCACTCTTCTTTGGCTGTGGAGGAATGACACCTGCAAAAGAAGAAAACTTGGACAAAAGGATGTTAGATAGATAGGTGGTGGGTTGCCAAGCAAGAGCTTGTTCCCAGAAGTATGAGAACTTCCTTGAGGGAGGTCAACCCACTATTTTGATAAAAGATAAGTGACTGATAAAAAGATAGAATGCTAAAATAAACTAAAATGATAGCAAACTGAAAGAGAAAATGAAGCAAAGGCTTACCTGGAAGAAGCTGTCGGCCTGGTCACAGTCGCCGGCGTCGGTTGTCGGGTCTGCCAATGTCGGTTATCCTGCCGACGTCGGTGGGGGTAATGACCGGCGTCGGTCGGGGCAATGGCAGGGTCCGGTCTGTGGATGGTCCGGGTCTGGTCAGGGTCCTGGTCTGTGGATGGTCTGGGTTTGGTCTGAGGTCTGATTTGAGGTAGTCAGGGGGTCTGTGCAGGGGAGTCAAATGAACAGAAAGGGACAAAGAGATAAAAGAGACCAATCAGGGAGATAGGGATCTGGGTCTGTTTGGTTTGGTTAACAGTGTGGGGGGTAGAAGAGCTGAATCTAGTTTAAAACATGATAACTAGAAAGCATAAAGCAAATAAACAGAGTACTTACCTGTGCCCTGCTGAAGAAGGTGTTGATCTTGCTGTTGATGTTGCCAGATGTAAAACCTATTGCTGATGAAGATTCCCTGTTGTTCACCTGCAGAAGATTGCTGTGTACCTGAGGGAGAGAGAGTCAAATTTATTGGTAGAGAGATTACTGGTACAAAGGTTTGATGCCAAAGATGCAAGAGTCAGGTTGCGAGAGCGAGAGAAGCAGAGAAGTGAAGAAAAGCCAAGCGGAACCAGCAGATAGAGAAAATGGTGAAGAAAACGTTATGAAGGGTGCCGACGCCAGCAATATCACCGACGTCGGCCGAAGGATGACCGACGTCAGCGGCTGAAAGGCTGGAGAAAGGCTAAAAATAGCCTTCTATCCATTTCCCAGCGGCCAGGTCAAATGAATGCGAGGATGAAACGGTCGACGGGTGGTTAAATGGGTGAGAGGAGAGGTTGGAAAGGGAGTCTAAGGCATTAAATGGCCATGTGGGGAATAAAAGGGATCCAAGGAAGGTATCCTAGGATGGCGAGGTGGCAAGGAGAAGGAAAAGGGTCTTATTTAATTAAAAATAGGTGATTATTTCCAATTAATAAGACTTAGGTGGGTTAGGGACCAAGGAGGACTAGGAAGGAGAAAGGACCAAGGGTTAGACACTTTTTAGGTGTCTACATTTGCCTCTTTTTGTCTTCTTGGTTGTTTTAGATGAACTGCAAGACAAAAACAGGGAGTGGTTACCCCAGATAAGGGATGAGGTATTCCCCCTCAAAGCAGGAGTCGAGGGAAGGAACCTGATGTCGGGTGCTGATTTGACAAAAGGTGGATGAGAAAGAGAGAGGTGAGTGAGAGCGCTGCAAAAGTCATGATTGCATGCATACCACTGCACAAGATGGTCAGGTCAAATTGTCGCATGTCGAGGGTCAAGGAGTACCAAAATTGGAGTAACTGGGCCCCAGCATTTAGTCGTCTGCTGATCGGGTCACTCAATCTAAGCTGAAGCTCCAAATGGTCGTCGTGTCCCAGGTATCCAGGGCTCAGGAAGTGCTCCTAGAAACATGAAAAAGCCACAAGTAGTAGGGATCAACTGGCTCGCGATCCTATACTTGTGAAGGGTCAAAAAAAAGTCTGTGGACAATTCTGCTAACCAGCCATGGAATAGCATACACGCAAAAACAACCAAGGCAACATTGGCTTGGAAGTGGTCGAGGTCGAAGGAGATAGGCATGATTGCCAATGGTCATTGGTCAAGAGGATGGATAGATGAAGGATGCAACTGAGCTAACCCCAGAAGACCCCATGTCAACTGAGTGCTGCCTACATAGCCCCTGGTGATAGGGCCTCAGGCCGATGTAGTTCTCCCTAAAAGGGAGGGAGGGTCGGAGGGATTGATTGGTCTTGGTCGAAGTCGATGATTGGTCTTGGTCAAAGTTGATGATTGGTCTTGGTCAAAGGAAATGATTGGTCTTGGTCAAAGGTCTATGATTGGTCTTGGTCAAAGGTCTATGATTGGTCTTGGTCAAAGGTCTATGATTGGTCTTGGTCAAAGGAAATGATTGGTCTTGGTCAAAGTTGACGAAGTTGGGTGTGATAAGAGTCAAAGAAGAGAAGGTTTGTCCATCATAGAGATGAACAAACGGGGGTGGTCGAGCTAACCTCAGAAGATGTGGTATCTGAGTGCTGCCTACATAGCCCTGGTCGTAGGGCCTCAGACCAATGTAGTTCGGACTGCGAGGGTCAAAATGGTCGATGATTGGATGTGGTCAAGCGTCGAAATGATGAGGGTAAGATGAAGATAAATGCCCAGAAGAGAAGGTTTGTTCCTCAAAGAGACGAACAAATGGGGGTGGTCGAGCTAACCTCAGAGGATGTGGTGTCTGAGTGCTGCCTACATAGCCCTGGTCATAGGGCCTTAGACCAATGTAGTTCAGACTGCGAGGGTCAAAATGGTCGATGATTGGATGTGGTCAAGCATCGAAATGATGAGGATAAAAAGATGAGGATAAAAGGATGCTACAGATGGTGTATTCTGTAGAAGTGGTCAAGAGTCTTTCATCCCTAGCAAGTTTCCATAGTCGCGATGGATGTATGCTAGAAATGAATAGAAGGTCTATTTATGCTTCAGCAAGTATTGGTTTATGCTTAACATAAATTGGGTTTGGTCGGTAGTTTCCATGTGTATTGGTGTCCATAGAAACTATGTGAAATGGTCTATGATGATGTCAGCTGAAAATGATGAAAATGGCTGGGTTTGAGATGAGTTGCCGATTGATGCGGTTAAATGTGACCAAAGTGAAGAGAAAAGATGAAAGGCAAATCGCTCTTTCATTGACAAGGACCAGAAAGGAAGCATAGATAGGGGTTATTAGAACAAAATCCCCGTTCATGTATTGCGTCATTGACCAGTGTTGAGTTAGAACGGTAATTGAATCATTTTGACATTAAAGTGAGCTCGATGTCCCTTGAGCAGGTGATAGGAGGAGGATAGGGTAACCCAGTTTAAGAGCAGGAATAACCTTGCCCCTTTTATAGGAGACCCTGAGACAACTACAAGCCAATGTCCGTGACTCGTTTTTTTTTTTTTTTTTTTTTTTTTTTGTTGCGCAGACTGATCGATGCGGGAAGCCTGCATAGAGATGTCACTTGATGTAATGGTCATGTTGCGAAGCTGATCGATGCGGGAAGCTTCTAAGAAAAGTGTTGTTTGATAGCCATCCTTCGAGGGAGTGGTCTATATTTTTGCTTAATAATGTTTGATAAGTTGGCCTAGCTGTCCTTCGAGGGATCAGTCTAGTAATACAGCAATGATAATACAACTGTCCTTCGAGGGAGCAGTCTGTCTTTTTGATTTGTTTTGACTTGATTTAGTGACCATGGATATGGTTTGAAATCTTGATTTGGATTTATTGATAGGAATGAGAGTCACGGACAAGACTGTAGAAGCTCAAGGACGCCCCTTTTTATTAGGACAAAGCATCACTGCATCCTAAAAGGGTTGTAGAGGACTTGTTAAAGGGGAATAGGGTTGAAAGGGATGAGGATTAAGAGGACGAGGATTGCTCAAGGGACGAGCTCAAGTTACGTGTCAAGTAGACGAGTACTCGACTAATAAAAGAAAGGTCGAAGACGCAAGACAGAAAAGGGGGGGGCTCAAGGTCTGATAAGTCCCTGGGCCATGCTAGTGTGTTAAGGTCTGAGTCAATTGGGAGCAGACTTGCCCCATTTGCCTCTTTCCAGATTGGTCAGGTGTTGATTGATGGATGTGAAGTTGGTTGGCATTGTCGTTGGTTAGTTGAGAAAGGTTGAATGTTTGGTCGAGAGGTCAGGGTGATTGATATTTGGTTGAAATTTGGTTGAGACTAGTCGAATAATTGGTCGGGGGTTGGGTCGGTGGATACTTGGTCGGGTTTTAAGATAAAATGAGTGATTGATATGTGGTAGAGACTGGGTTGAATAGTTGGTCGAGGTTTGAATAAAGGATGAATTCCCCCAGCAGGTAGGGAGAATGTTTGAAAGGTTGGTTAAGGTCGGTTGAGGTTTAGTGGTCAGATGGATGGTGTTAATGTCGAATAAGGGGGTCAAAGGCGGCAAAGGGACCACAGTCTATCGTGAAGATCCCGATTTAGGTGGTGAGGTTGGAGATGTATGAGTCGAGGTTGATGTTTTGTCGAAAATATGGTCAAGAGGACCCTTGATGAGAAGGGAATCCTTTTTTCGGTGCTGACGAATGACAGCTTTAAGAGCGCAACAACGCTCAGTGTCATGTCCTGGAGTGTGATGATAGTTGCAAAATGCGGAGTTGTCGAACCAAGATGGTCTTAATCTGAGAGTTGATGAGTGGGGCGGTATTGAAGGTTTGTTGATAACATGGTCGAGAAGAAGGTTGTCATTCCCAAGACATTGGCGAATGGCGACCTTGAGGGCATGACAATGCTCCGTGTCGTGCTCAGGGGTGCGATGATACGCACAAATGCGAGTGTCATCGAACCATGGTGGTTTAGGTCCGAGAGATTGATATTGTCTAAGAGGCGGGAGGTCGATATGAGATGACTGCAACAAGTGCCGTAAGAGCAAGACATATGAACCTGCTAACGGGTCTGGATGTTTTATTGCAGTGAGAGTTGGTGACGTTGGTTTGGGAAGTGAAAGAGGCATAGGTTGAGAGTTTGGATGAGATGTATGTCTGATGGGATGAGGAAGTAATGGAGGCGATGTGCCTCTGTGAAGGATGGGAGTGGGAAGCACTCCTATTAAAGTGGACGGATGCGGGCCCAAGATTGAAGGTAATGACGAAGGTGGGGGAGGAGTTCTCCGGTGTGGTCTATTAGCTTTCGTGTGTTTGGGTCGAGGGCCACCGTTGTGTGAGGTGAGGTTAGATATGGATTTGGGTTTAGATGTGGATGAAGGTGAGTGAGATGTAACAATCTCAGGCAAAGGACAAGAGGAAATTGTGACTGGGTCTTCCTCGATTGAAACGGGTGGAGAGACTAGTTCTTCTCTTGGTGGAGAAGAAATAAGAGAGTCTGGCTCCTCCAGTCGGCAGAGGGCATGGATGATCGTGCCTTCTACTTGTAGTTGAGGAGTAGGTAAGGTATGGTCTTCGGATGAAGGTGGGCTTAATGGCGTTGATGTGGTCAAAGCGTCCCCCGATACAAGAGAGGTAAATGGAGGACTAGTAGGAGAAGGAGGTTCCTCATCCTTTAATGGAAGAGGTTGGTCAAGGACAAGAGGCAAGATAGTGCTAATCATGTGTATGTCATGGTCTTGAGGGTCATTGGTCGAAGTCTGGACGTTGTTTTGAGTAGGTGGATGATTCGGAAATGGTTGTTTGAAGATGTCGATATGTTGGTTAGGTGGGGCGTTCAGGTTATCTAAAATAAGATCCCCCTTGTCGATCATGTCTTAGACGATGTTTTTGAAAGTTCGGCAGTTGTCAATGTCATGGCCTTGGACGCAATGAAAGGAACAGAAGTCGGCCTCCCTATACCATGTAGGGATGGCCTTAGAGGGGTCAAATTGAGGTGGTCGGATTGGAGGGAGATTGAGGACCCCCTGCTTGAGAAGTTTTTCCAAAATGGAAGCGTATGGTTCTCCAAGTGGAGTGTAAGAACGCTGAATGTACCGTTGTTGGAATTGTTTGGTGATGCTGGAAGATGTCGAAGGTTGAGAGTAATTCGTTGTTGTTGAAGATGGTGATCTAATGACCACAGTGTTGGCCACTCCTTTAGATTCAGAATTGGCAGAAGAAGAAGGTCTGGAAGAAGAATGGTCAGTAGATTTTGCATTGGTATTACGCAATTTGACCTTATCTTCTTCAAGGGCACGGAGTTCAAGCTTTCGAGCCATGATGAAAGCTTCGTCAAAAGTGCAAAATGTCTAAATCCGCAGGGTAGAAGAGATGTGTCTTGCACATGCTCGAGAGAAGAGCTCGATGAGCTCGGGTTGAGGTAAAGAGAAGGAGAGCTGGTTAATTAGACCTCTCCAATGAGCGACAAAATCGACTACAGATTCATCATCAAATTGCCTGATGGAATAAAGGTCTGTGATTGAGACTTGTTTAGTGATGTTGATTGAGAAATGGTCAAGAAATAGTCAGGCGAGTTGGATGAATGAAAAGATAGAGTGTCTGGCAAGAGAACTATACCAGTCAAGGGCAGGGCCAAAAAGGGACATAGGGAACGTGCGTAAAAGTAACGCATCATCATGGGAAATAAGATAACAGGCATGTCTAAATGCCCATAGATGTTGTTGTGGGTCTTCCTTACTCTGAAAGCGAGTGAATTTAGGAAGCTCCCAATGGTTAGGATATGGTCGAATAGGGACGGAAGGATGGATGGGCTCATTGCAAATTTGTTCATATGACAAAGTATTGCTTGAACCAAAAATGGAGGCCTCGAGACTGGACATTTTATCCATCAGCATCTTGATAAGATCTGCTGACGGATTGGCGGGTTGAGTGCCCCCTAAGTTGTAAGGTGCTTGGAAGAGGTTAGAGGAGGCGTGCGACATAGTCGGTTGTACAATTTACGGATGACTAGTCGCAGGGGCGGAAGTGGAGGCTAGAGGTGGTTGCGTTACGAAGGTCGAAGGTATAGGTTGACTGGGCACCGACAAAGGTGGTTGAATGGCGGCACTGGTAGAAAGACAGGTTGGCACTCCTATATTTGAGGGCGCAAGAGTGTAAGGGGTCGAGGCAATCAAGTTCTGATATGATGTAGAACTTGGTTGAATTGCAGGTAGTTGAGGGGGTAATGGAACCCCGATGGAGGTCGGTCTAAAAATAGACGGGGAGGCCAAACTTTGCGTATTGGCCATGGTTGGGTTAATAGTTGAGGTGAAAGGCTGAGTCATAAAGGATTGGGTGGCGAATGGTGTGGATGTCATCGCCACGTCACCCGAAAGTTCTCGCGTTGGATTTCTTGCGAGATAGTTTTGGAGGGCTGCGGTATTGAGGTCCAAGAATCTCTCGAAATCTTGGTCCCCTTCAGGAATGATGGGAATTTGAGTTGGGGTCGGGGTCGGGGTCGGTCCTGTAGGAGTTCTTTCAGTCTCCGAGTGGAACTCCATGATAGGACAGGTTAGAGACAGGATAAACGGAAGCGGCTATTGGCTAAAGTGGTTAAGAAGAGAGTCCTGGTTCCAGAAACTGTGTTTATGCAGTCTCAAAAAACCAGAATGGAGTTTTTGGCAGAGGGAGGATAGGTTTCAGGCTGCTAGTTTTGAAGAAAAAGGACAGTGACAGAGACCGACGTCGGTTAAAAAACCGATGTTGGTTATAAAGATGGCCAACGTCGGTCAGATAACCGATGCCGGTAAGAGATGAAGCCGACGTCGGTAGAAGATCCGATGCTGGTGACAGGGGAAGCTGACGTCGATGGCAGAACCGATGTCGGTGACTGTGTTTTCCAGAGAGCCAAAAGGTTCTTGGAAAACAATGAAGAAAGCGTCCTCACACACTCAAACAAACAGATGAGAAGAGGAAAACAGAGAAAGACAGACAAGCCTAAGTGATAAATCCTAGGAATTAACCTTAGAAACTTGTGGCTTATGCCTTAGATGAATGTTTGGGGAGATTGGCTGAAAAATGGGTCCTAGAAGAAGGCAGTCTAAAGATGGTTTCGGGTGTTGTTTTAGGTGTTCAAAGATCTGTGTTAGGGTCTGGTACGTGGCCTGGTGCTAAGGAGCAAGCTCCTCTCACTTCATGATTCCAGTGGTTAGCTGGTCTCGCTTAGCCAAGATATACCTCGCCTAGAGTTTAGACTCCGCCAGAGAACGGAGTGGGCTTCCCCCTTGGTGATGAAATCCAAGTAGGGTCACCGGGACGGGTAAGGTATCCGTTGGGGGATGAAATCCCAGTCGAGCCTTGTCTCAGGTAAGTTTTATGTTTGTTTAGTGCATGTGGTTCGGTAGTGTAACATCAAGTGTCTACGGTTCATTCAATATGCGTCTAAGTTACTAGATGTGGACTAATGCAAGCACAAGCAGAAATGAAAGTGCAATACGTTCTAAAGCCCAAGTCGAAATGTGATGTTGTTATGAAGACAAGTTTTGAGAAAGGGTCAAGAGTATGATGTTTAGACTAGTCTAGAATGCAAGGAAGAAAGATAAGAAGGATTCGTTTTAGTCCTGCTTATAGTGTCATTTGGAATAGAAGAAAGAGACAAGAAGAAAGGAGCCTAAATGCACCTAAATGAATGAAAAAGAAAAAGGAACCCAGGAGGAACCTAGGGTCCCATCGGGCGTGCCAGAATGTTTCCACTCAAAATTCGCTTTTAGATCTAAGAGAAAGAAGAAACTAGAAAGAAGTAATGGACAAGGCTTGGGAAGTACCTGGACTAAAGATTGCGCACCATAAATCCAGATGTTTGTGAGCACTCCTCTTTGGCTATGGAGGAATGACACCTGCAAAAGAAGAAAACTTGGACAACATTTCTCTCCCTCTCTCTTTTACCCAACCTTTGTATATTCTTACTTTAGACATAGAATGTGTAGTAAGAACTGATCGACTCCTTATTTTCTCTTGTAGATTTATTCTTCAAATTATGCTCTCTTTACACACACTTAGCATCACACATCCTCATGGGCTTCACCCTTGCAGGTAAGTTCAAGTACGCTTTTTATTTTTCCTTTATCCTAGTATTTTGATTTACTGCATCACTAGAATAAAGGGGGGCAAATGTAGTCCTATAAAATGTCCAAATTAGTAGTTTGGGTGTGGCTTATGACACCCCATCCATGGTTCCTTTATGCATGCTCTTATGAACCTTCTAGATACCTTTTTGCTCATTACCAGTCATCTAGAACCTTCTAAATGGTCATTCCACCTCAACCAGATAGTATTCCCTATGCCAATCTTATTCACCCAAGTCCCAAGCCTATAAGACAAGAGTGTCCCATTTGGATTATAGTGTTTCCACTCAAAATTCGCTTTTAGATCTAAGAGAAAGAAGAAACTAGAAAGAAGTAATGGACAAGGCTTGGGAAGTACCTGGACTAAAGATTACGCACCGTAAATCCAGACGTTTGTGAGCACTCCTCTTTGGCTGTGGAGGAATGACACCTGCAAAAGAAGAAAACTTGGACAAAAGGATGTTAGATAGATAGGTGGTGGGTTGCCAAGCAAGAGCTTGTTCCCAGAAGTATGAGAACTTCCTTGAGGGAGGTCAACCCACTATTTTGATAAAAGATAAGTGACTGATAAAAAGATAGAATGCTAAAATAAACTAAAATGATAGCAAACTGAAAGAGAAAAGGAAGCAAAGGCTTACCTGGAAGAAGCTGTCGGCCTGGTCACAGTCGCCGGCGTCGGTGGTCCTACCGGCGTCGGTTGTCGGGTCTGTCGATGTCGGTTATCCTGCCGACGTCGGTGGGGGTAATGACCAGCGTCGGTCGGGGCAATGGCAGGGTCTAGTCTGTGGATGGTCTGGGTCTGGTCAGGGTCCTGGTCTGTGGCTGGTCCGGGCTTGGTCTGAGGTCTGATTTGAGGTAGTCAGGGGGTCTGTGTAGGGGAGTCAAATGAATAGAAAGGGACAAAGAGATAAAAGAGACCAATTAGGGAGATAGGGATCCGGGTCTGTCTGGTTTGGTTAATAGTGTGGGGGGTAGAAGAGCTGAATCTAGTTTAAAACATGATAACTAGAAAGCATAAAGCAAATAAACAGAGTACTTACCTGTGCCCTGCTGAAGAAGGTGTTGATCTTGTTGTTGATGTTGCCAGATGTAAAACCTGTTGCTGATGAAGATTCCCTATTGTTCACCTGCAGAAGATTGCTGTGTACCTGAGGGAGAGAGAGTCAGATTGATTGGTAGAGAGATTGCTGGTACAAGGGTTTGATGCCAAAGATGCAAGAGTCAGGTTGCGAGAGCTAAAGAAGCAGAGAAGTGAAGAAAAGCCAAGCGGAACCAGCAGACAGAGAAAACGGTGAAGAAAACGTTATGAAGGGTGCCGACGCCAGCAATATCACCGACGTCGGCCGAAGGATGACCGACGTCGGCGGCTGAAAGGCCGGAGAAAGGCTAAAAATAGCCTTCTATCCATTTCCCAGCGGCCAGGTCAAATGAATGCGAGGATGAAACGGTCGACGGGTGGTTAAATGGGCGAGAGGAGAGGTTGGAAAGGGAGTCTAAGGCATTAAATGGCCATGTGGGGAATAAAAGGGATCCAAGGAAGGTATCCTAGGATGGCGAGGTGGCAAGGAGAAGGAAAAGGGTCTTATTTAATTAAAAATAGGTGATTATTTCCAATTAATAAGACTTAGGTGGGTTAGGGACCAAGGAGGACTAGGAAGGAGAAAGGACCAAGGGTTAGACACTTTTTAGGTGTCTACATATAGTACCCCATAGATAAGTGTCCCATTTTTAGTGGACTTAAGTGTCCCATAGGTCAACCTAGTACAAATACATTTGACCCATGGCCAATTTTTCCCTATAAAATCCTACTCAAAGCTCATTTAGAAAGGAAGGTTACCAAACATACAAATCAAACAAGAATATAAATAAAGCATTAAGTCAAACTTCCCTATTTTTTGCACATAATCACCCAACATAGTTGCAAAACCTACTCAAATCTTCATATCAGTCCTTAGCCACCTCAAACACTATTAATTTGGCATTTACATCTACATCACACTATTGCACAAAGCAGACTAGGTGGGAGAACTACATATGGATTGATCCCTCTTTAGAGTATTGGTATGTAGGTAGCATGCCCACACAAGGGGTGTGGATTGTAAGTTCAGTACATCTATCACACTAACCCCCATCTTTCTCAAGTGACTCAAATATAATTTTATCAAGTATAATGGAGGGTTAGGGTTTGAAGAAAAAATCAGATCCATAATGAATTTCATCAACAACTGACATTCAATTTTTCACATGCATGCTCAGACAAGCATGATGTAACTACCTAAAAAGTTTTAGGTCTCTGTGATCAGTTTGGATAATAACATTAGGAACAAACAATAGTGTTGGACACCAAAGCATTCACTTTTTGGTGTTCCTATCCTTTCACCCAATGAGATTTAGGTTTACGACACCTTCCCAATCCTACACAGTCATTTTTCAACCTCTATATCAGTGGTCTTAGTCTATTTTCCATCTAAGTTACATTTATTCTTATTTATTTCTATTTTTAGAAAGGTTAAAAAGATAAACAATTTCACAAATCAAGATTATATTTATTGCTATATTTTATACTTATTTATTAATCCAGACCCTTAACTAAAATATAAATAAAAATCCATTATTCCCAAATAAGCTAAATCAAATTCAAATAAGTAGTTATATAAAAATGTGCATTTTGAATAAGCTTTTGCCAAATTTGGGTTTATAAAATAACTATCAAGAAGGGTACCAAGGGGTGTATCAAGGAAGATACCATAGGGGGTATGAATAAAATAACTGTATACCTGAATATTCAATATAATAATTATATCCAATGATACCATGGAGGATATCAAAGAAATAATTACCAAGGAGGGTATTAGGATTAATAGGGGAAAATTTATCAAGGATATCAAGGGAATAATTATCAAGGAGTAAAAGGTAGATAAGACAAATTTCCCCTTGTTGAAAATTTTGAAAAGAAGGACATGTGGAAAAAAATTCATGATACAAGACCAAGATGAATGTAATTGTTTCCATGAGAAGGGTACACATGATGTATATACTTGTCCCAAAGTGGCACAATTTTTAAAATCATATGGCATAAATACAAACACCTTGAATGATGCCACTAAAGGAGCCCAACATATAATAAAGATACAGCAAGGAGGTAAAGAAGAATAAAAACAACTATAAAAAATAAAAAAACTCTAGACAAAGGGGCATTATATTATAAAAATGAAAATAAAAATAAGGACCAAGATAAAATAGGAATAAGAAAACCATGAAAAAAATATAGACAAAATCACATATACTGGTAGAACAGTGGTACTAACATAGAGTGGTGTTGGAAAGTACCTATATAGGACACCTTGAGAATATTATATACACACACACACACACACACACACACACACACATTTAGGAATTAAAGTGATAAGGAAGCCTAACCATAGAATAGTAACATAGAGGATAATTATAGTTGAAAAATATTAGCAAAAATAAGAGGAAAAATAAACACATTTCAAGGAATAATAAATGATATTATTAAATAAAATAGAAAAAAATGATAAATGAACAATCACTGTTAGAAAAAATACAATAATTTTTTAAGTATTGGAATAAACAGGAACATACAAACCATGTGCAAAGAATAGAGAAAATGAAAAATAAAAATAAAAAATTCTTATGAATAAAAAGACCATGGAAAAACTCAATGATATACTTGGATGTTAATGTCTAAGGTTGTGAATTTGAAAAATCATTGCTAGATCTGGGAGCATATGTGAATGTCATGTCAAAAAGAAAATGGGAAACATTAGGCAAACCTAGATTACACTCAGTAAATTATGACATATCTATGGTAGATGGTAACTTAAAATCACCAATCAATTTATTAAAATAAGTATAAGTGAATTTTATGGGCATACTTTTTAAAAAAAAAAATTGAAGTAACTCAATGCTTTATAAAAATCCATCATATTCCATACTTTTATCACTAGGTGGTTTGCACATTGCAATGGTATTTTTAACTATGAAAGTGAAGAGATAACTTTGGAAGGTAATGGCATCATGATCCATGTCCCATTAGAGACAAACATGAGTGACACATGGGTTGATAAAATATGGAAAAAATGATGAAGATGAATATTTTGATACTCTCCAAGTGATTTATGCCATCGAGAAAGTGTCTCATTTTGATAGGGATTTTGAGTGTAATGATTATAGAGAAATTAAACTATAAAACTAAGAACTTTAGTATCACACTGAAGAATATATATAAGCATGGTTATATGGAACTCAAAAATTATAAGTTCATAAACTATTGTAGTTTATAAATTAATATAAAAGATAAATAAATAAAATATATCCCAAATCCAATGAAGAAATAATCAATAAATAATATTATAATTTAATATAATAAGATAAAACTAAGTATCATTCCATTATTTATGATGAGAAGAATATATTTTATGATAACATAAAAACATGGGACTATGACCTAAATCTATTATGCAATATTGTGGAGTGAAGAATGATTTAGAATGCAATATATCATACTAAAAATAACATGGCACATACAATATATACCATAAAATACATAAAACATACCGCATAACTAATCAGTAATACTGCAAGATGTATACTACATACTATAGAATCTCATAATATTGAAAAATAATGGAGTTTTCATGAAAGATATAAATAATTAGTATCCCACATATAATAAAAAATAAAATAATCAAAAAAATACATTATAACAATTGGGAAAAAAAATCTAAAGTACCTAGAAAAACTACCCAATGATGTTACTAAAAAGAAAAAATATATTACAAAGAAGAAGATTAGACACTAACAATATATAAGAACAAAATTAACATGATATAAACCCCACAAACACCAATAAAAATTAATTTCATTTAGTTAAGGGGGCATCACATAGTAAGCTACCCAAATTCTCAAGAATTGATAATGTTAAAGCATATCTAATACAAATGGATAAAGTGTTCCCAAATGAAATGGCACAGATGAAATCCTTAGATGATACACTAATGATCAATGCTACAATAATTTGGGAAACATATAAGGAAAATATTCAAAATTAAACCACCCTTGTCATTCTCATTGAGATGTGGCACATTAAAAAAGAAGGGGATTTGAAGACTCTAGTCGAATACATAGAAAAAGAAATTTCACATCAAAATTTCAATAGACATGAATAATATTGGAAAAATATTAGAGAATCTAATCCCAAACTTTGGGTACAATATTTCTAATAAACATTAGGAAATATATACTAGGAATGGTATATGCATAAAGAAAAGAGAGGAGAGATAAAATAATTGGGATCAAATCCTTCAATATTTTTCAACACATTTAACTTTTGGGATCCATATATAAGAGTCTACTGCACAATGAAAAAAATAGTATTTTCTAGTGTATTTTGATGAATATGTAATATCCCAATTTGGAAACCATGAAACAACATAAAATAAGAATACATAGAAAATCTAGATTGGATATATACAAGGAAGTGTCCAAAAATAGATGAGATATAATATAAAAATTCATGCATGTTTAAGATAAGGTATATCAAAATATTACAACAAGATGTCATAAAATAGAAAAATAATAACCTTAATAATAAAAGGATTAAAATAAAATCAATATAAACTACAATGTCTAAAATGGGGAAAGAGAATTGATTGAAGCTGATGAATATAGGACCTAGTATTTCTATCAACCATTAAATTTTTACCAATAAAATATAGCTCATGAAGGAGATTCCAAATCTGTTAAAATTGGGGATTATTGGGAATAGTATACATTCCTCAAAATAATATAATTTTTAAAATAATGAGTATATATTTCTAAAAAACACATTAATTAACTCCTTATAATTAAGCTTGAGCTAGGAACTATGAAAATTTAGCTAAAATAAAACCAGAATCTAAACTGATTAGGAAGTGACTTTATTGATTAAACCCTAATATGAAAATCAAATTCAAGACTAAAAATGATAAAACATTCTCCGCATGTATCATAGAGATAATAAATGATGTGTATTTTATTAGCTTGATGGTGGTGACAAATAAAAAGACCGTTGAAATAGGAAACTATGTGGATTTCACAAAGTTAAATAAATCATGTATCAATGATCCATTTCATATAAAATTCACAAAAGGAATTTTTGAAAATATTTTAGGAAGAGAGGTGTATTATTTCATATATAAATTATTAGGATATCACTAAGTTCAAATTGACAAAGAAGATAGATCAAAAACAACATTTTATATAGACTGGGGTTCATTCATGGACATAGTGATACCATTTGGCTTGAATAATTCCCAAATTTTTCATTCACTTCATGGTCAATGATTTTAATTATTTTATACATGATTTATTTATATTTTATTTATATGATTATAATTTCTATGGATTGTGAAATATCATATCCAATAACTAAGACTAATGTTTGAATGATGTCGCATGCTACAAATCGCTTTAAATTTAAAGAAGTGTATATTTTTTACACTTTTTAGAATATTGATGGGTCATATAATTTAAGAGTAATGAATAATTATTTATCATCTCAATATATATATATATATATATATATATATATATATATATATATATATATATAATTTTAAATTTCCCACCACCCAAACACAAAAATAGGTCCACACATTGTTAGGATATAAAAGATATAATCAAAAATGTATAAGGGGTTATGGCACAATTAGTGCACCTATATAAGAATTATTGAAGAAAATGAATAATAAATTAATTGATTATAATAAATAATTTCAATAGGTATTTTAAATACTAAAAATAAAAATACTAAATTCCTCAATACTAATATTTCTATACTGAAAGGTTCCCTTCCATGTACATATTGAGGCCTCAAGGATATTAATAGACCTGATATTGGCACAACCATAGGAAAATATGGATCATCCAATATATTATTCAACCCATAAACTATCCAAAACAAAACAAAAATATTTTAATATATAAATGGAATAATTGGTAATGGTATTTGCACTTCAAAAGTTTAGGAACTATCTCCTTGCACTTCTATTCATATTTGACACAAATGATGAGCCATTAAGATATATTTTTAATAGACCATTATTACAATACAAATATGAATATGGATAATTCTAATTCAATAATTTTATTTCACCATAATTTTCAAACTAGGAAAACTTGACAATGGCCTAAACTATTTATCTTGAAAAAAATGGATAAGATCAAGGACCATTTGATGATGAATTCCTAGGTGCCCATGTGTTTAGAGTTGAAATAGTTATCAAATGCATGGATACCATCATCCAATTTATTTTAATAAGAACAATCTCAAATGAATATTAAAAAATGGATAAAAATAGGTTAATCATTCAAGAATGTCGATTTACACTAATATATGGTGAATTATACAAAAAAGGGCACGATGAAATCCTAATACATGTGGTATTAGAACAAGATCTAAAAACATACTTAGAGAAGAACATGAAGGAATTATGTATTGGAAGCATAATGACTGAGAGGGGGGTGATTCAATCTTCAAAACATTCATTCAATTCCACTTAACATTCATGAGCCATTCATACAAACATACAAATCAATCAAAGCATAAGCAACCATATATATGAACAAGAACACATCATATATGTGGGAAAATGCAAGGGAAAGAAACCCCATTGATATATAAAATTGGAGTATAGACCTATAAGACAAAAACCAAATTTTAGTGAATCACCAACTTCATATGGAGTACCAAACCCAACTTGCTAAGCATCCACTTGACGAGGCTTTAACAAGCACCCACTTGCAAGGAGGCACCAACCCCATAGATGACTCAACACCAACTCAGCCCCTTAATTATTTGTATCACCTTTCAAAAACTATTTTTCTCAATCGATTGATTACTAACACCTCTTTATCTCTTCACACTCTTATCCCTCTCAAACTATCTTCTAGGTCTCTTCACTCAACTTGGTTTCTTCAAGACTGATTAGGTCATATGAACTTGATTTTTATACTCAAACCTTATATTATATATTCATGAAAATACATTTAATTTTTTCTTATGGTCTATATGACCTTCTTCCACTCAAGGATCTTCAATCTCAATCGCTTCTCTTTGTCTTCCTTTAACTTGCTAATTAGGCCTAAAAATCCTTGTTCCTATACAAGCCTCTTGCTCATGAATTTATTTGATTAGCCACACACACTTACCCACTAAGATTGGACACACAATAGGATTTATTAAATTTTACAAGAAATAATCAATCATTACATTAAGTCAGCCATTACTCCAATAGACCAAATTCTTCTTTAGGTCTCATGGAGACCTAATTCCATTAGGACTACTTTAGGACATGTTACCTTATGACCCCTTGAAACACTCTAAACCTATTTACATAGAAAAATATTTCCAGAAAATATCCAAATATTCCTTATCCAAAATCCTCTAATATCCATAACACTTTATAGGTCCAACCACCACTTGAAACACTCAATTATCACTATTCACATTAAGCCTTTGAACACACAGAAAAGTCTATCTTGAACAACTAAAGATAACACATAATTTAGCCACACAATAATGAAAATAAATAACTTATAAATATCCTAAATTACCTCAACAATATCACCATATGCATTAGACTCTTAAAATTAGAGCATAGAGACTCAACAATACCTCTCTACAACTCACTCATGCAAAACTGCCAATATTCTTCAAAGACTAATCATGGTGACTCAGACCTCTAAAACATATATGACCACCTTAAAATAATTAAAATTAATTATCACGATCATTTTACATATCTATTCCATATTTAAATATAAACATCATATGGTCTAGTGGAAACTATTGGTCTTATAGACCAATTTGTTGACCTCACTACACATAGACCTCACTAAGTCAGACAAGACATTTTGGACTCATCATTTTCACCACTATACCTAACTTAAAATATTTATAAAAAGATTTAATAATACATACTAGTCTAAAAAAAAATCTCCGTGCACTTGGTTTCATCATTTTATCATGAAAACACATTCATAATCATCTTCTCATTGTTGCTTGGGTTTTTCACTATTTACACCATAAGGCCTATTATCAAATGGATAACTTGGATGAATAGTTTAGAAAAATTCATGGATATAAATTGTCCAAAAACCTTAATTTACATGAAACATGAGTCTCTACATTCTCCCTCCACCCATTTTCTTACCATGTCTAATGCAACTTTTGACTTTTATAACTTATTCAAAAACAAGCATGTAACTCAACATTTTCTCTCTCCTCTCTCTAACCATTACCACCTAGAGATAACTAAGAGATATCCAATATCTTACATAATAATACCAATCCATTATATGTACTTTTGATCAACATATTCAACATCAGGTCCTTATTAGGGTTCTAGGAGGGTTTAAACCTATTTCCACTCTTAGCAATCATTCATAAAGCATAGCACCTCAATCCAAAAACTAATGCCTAAAATTTTGAGATAGGACCCTTATAAATATATAATGAATTTATTATGTTCTCATGAAAAAAATTTATTATCTAATGAGCATAATAAAATCTTTCTTGAGTTGAGGAACCTTCATTTTGAGCACTTGAGAGACCTCTAAACAATTTTTCATGCCTTATCCTTCACATTATGACCTCAAAATACATGAAAAAACTTTTAAAAACGTACCTCAACTTTGAAAAAGTTTTAATGATATCAAACACCTTGAAATCTGATCATGACCCCTCATTAGGCCACACACTCTCTCTTTGCTCTATAGACCTTGACCTACAAACCACATTAGGCCTTAAAACTGATCTGCATACATATTTCCATGCACTCTCCACCTAACTCACATAATTAAACAACATATCTCATTATTAAATAATGGAATACATCCTTCATATACCTTGACAATAGATCATGATACCTCATTATGCCAGGCAAGGTCTAGTAGTGGTCTAGGTGTAGACTTGGTCTAAAGGTCTTAGCCCTATAGGCTCACCCTGAGACTCTCATGAGTGTTCCAATGCCTCATATACATTTTCAAAAAACCTCATATAACCACTCATTCCTATGTTCACTCATCTCACCAAGCCATCATGCTCATAACCTTCTCATGAGGTCTTTTCATGCCATGACTAGGCTTAGGATACTCAAAGACTTGTACCTTCATGTAAACATAAGAAATTAGTTTCCTTCAAATTCTCCCTTTTTCCTTCAAATTATATTTCATTATAAAATCCTTCAATGATAACATTCCATCAATTCCCTTTGTCCCATCAACACACTGCCAACTAGGCACACTTTCTTAATGACATCGACCTCATATAAGATGTTCCTTTGACATCAATGATAATACTCAACAATCTCCCCCTTTTTCTTTGATGGAAACCACTCTCAAAAAATTCTCCCTCATTATAAAATTTCTCCCTCTTTGACATAAATGACAAAGTGATGTCTACAACTCCTTAGATCACACTCTTTGCAATCAAAACACTCAACACACAAGACTATGAGTTTATGAGTCATAGTACAAACATGTTCCGCCTATCTCCATGCATACCTTCTTAGAAATACTCACCTACTCTTGGATCTAATGAACCACCTGATTATCTCCCCATAAGTACTTGGATTCCTTAATGACTTTTAGGGCTAGGAATTACACCTAATTCCTATCTTAGGTGTTCAAATTTTGCCTTTAAAAGTGGTTTGGTCAAAACATCTACAATCTGATCCTATGTAGAAACATATTCAAGTCTGACACTTTGTTCACTTACCTACTCTCTTATAAAATTATACCTTATGTTAATGTGCTTAGTCCTTGAGTGAATGATAGGGTTCTTTGAGACACTTATAGCACTTGTATTGTCATAATATATAGGGTTATGACCATCATATCTCACCTTGTAGTCTTTTAAGGTCTGTCTCATCCATAGGACCTAAGTGCAACATGAAGTTTTTGCAATTTACTTATCTTCACAAGTAGATAATTATATTTATGGTTGATTTTTTCTTATCCATGAAACTAGGAACCCACCTAAGAAGAAATCTCCTCCATTGTTACTTTTTCTATCATCTAGACTTCATGCTTGGTTTGCATTTGTATAGGCTATCAAAATAAACTCCTTGCTCCTTAGATACCACAACCCAAACTCCGTATTACCCTTAAGATACCTAAGTATTATTTTGATTGATTTAAAACTATTTTACTTTGGATCTCCTTGAAACCTCCCCACAAGACCTATTACTTCCATGATGTCAAGTCTATAGGAAGTGGTGTATAGAAAACTTCCAATCATTGACCTATATGACATCCGATTGACATTTAGAAACTCATCTTCCTTGCTCAATTTACACCCTATGATCATAGGTGTATTAACTACCTTTCAATCTTCCATCTCAAACTTATTCAATATCTCTCTTATGTACTTGGATTGTGAAATGAAATACCTTTTTCAGAATGAGTGATTTACAACCCAAGAAAGAATGATAGTTCTCCTATCATGGGCATCTAAAACTCTTTCTTCATCACCTATATAAAGGCCTTGGCCATGTTCTCATTATTTATACCAAAGATGATGTCATTCACATATACAAATACTATCAACTAATGGTTATCTTTAGTCTTTATGTATAGATTACTATCTACAACTCCTCTTTTGAATCCTTGATCCAATAGATACATATCCAACTTGGCATACCAAGTTTTAGGAGATTGATTTAGACCATAAAGATCCTTTTAAATCTACAAACATAGTTATTGTCACCTGATAGTGAAAACCCCTTAGGTTTCTCTATGTACACCTCATCTTGCAAACTCCAATTCAAAAAGGCAAATTTGACATCCATCTAGTATACCTTGAACCTTTTGAATCTTGCATATGCTAAAAACAATATGATGACTTCAAATCTTGCTACTAGTACAAAGGTATCATTAAAGTCTACCCCTTTAACTTTTGCATATCCCTTGCATGAAAATATAGCCTTATTCCTAGTAAATTATCCATATTCATTCAATATATTTCTAAGCACCCATTTTTGGCTAATGACATCCTTTTCTTTAGGCCTAGGAAATAGTTCCCAAGTCTCATTATTCTCTATTTGGTCTAACTCCTCATTCATAACACCTATCCAAAATTTGTCTTTTCTTACTTATATAAGATTCTTAAGTTTAATATTATACAATAGAGAAACACTCTCTTGATTTAGATTACATACTAGTCTTCTCTTTGTTTACATACATGCATTCTTATTGCCAATGATTTGAGATTCAAGATTATCTCTTTGAATATATATTGAGGGGCCTTTTAAGTCTTGCTTCTCCTCAAATTCTAGTTATTACTCATCAACCTATATGGTTTCTTCTTCATTATCTAAATTTAGATTATTTAAAGTATCCTTTGACTGTGAGTGTGATTTCATTATCTCATCAATATTCACATTGGTGATTTTATATTCTATAGCCTCTTGTTATAACATCTATAGGCTAAAATCATTGATGAGTATCCTAAGAATATACCTTCATCAAATCTAGAATCAAACCTTCCTAAGTCTTCATCATCTCTTTTACTGAAACATTTGCTCCAAAACACTCTAAAGTGTTCTACATTAGCATATCTACCTTTCCATGGTTCATGAGTCTTTTTACCATTAGTCCTTATCTATCCTCTATTCAAAATGTAGATTGCAATGATTACTACCTCTCTCTAATATCCATTAGATAATATAAACTCATTTAGCATAGTTCTTTCCATCTCTTGAACTAACTTATTTTTTCTTTTCACTACCCCATTTTTTTGAGGTGTCCTAGCTACTGAGAACTATCTCCTTATTTCATGAGCCTCATATAAGTTATCAAACTCATTATACCAAAACTCTCCTCCTCTATCAAATATTATGCACTTTATCTTCACATTCATATCAATCTCAATAAGATCATTGAATGCCTTAAACTTGTCAAGAGCTTTTGAATTTACTTTCAAAATTGCTATCAAAGTCATTCTTGTGTAGTCATTTATGAGTAACATGAAGTAGTTATCTCCTTAAATTCTTTGAATTATTGTATACCCATAGAGATTAGTGTGTATTAAATCTAAGGGTATTGTACTAGATTAATCTTTGGACTTGAACCTTCTTCTAATTTGCTTACCATGTTGACATGCCTTACAAAGCATGTTTTTAGGTTTGGTGATCTTAGGCATGTTCTTCATAGACTTATTAGTGATTGTCTTGACTAGATTGTCAAATTTTAGGTGACCTAAACTTTTGTGCCATATCCAAATTTCATCCATATTTCTCATAAATCATCTCTCCTTCTTTATATTATTCAAGACATATATATTTTTCTTAGTCCTCTTAACATTGGCAATTAGCCTTTCTAATTTAGCTCTCCTTATCTCACACCCTCTATCATGAAAGGTTAGTATGTGTACTTGATTGCACATTTGACTTACACTAATCATGTTATGTTTCAAACCTTACACATAAAACACATTTTGTGTCCTAGTCTTCCCATTATCCAAACTCAAGATACCCTTACCAACTATATTGGTAGTTGTGTTGTCTCCAAATCTCACTATTATTACAACATTCTTCTTCAATGGAATTAATTTATTTTTGTCTCTTGTCATGTGGCTTGATTAAACACTATCTATATACCATTTCATGCCTTCATCTTTAATATAAAAGGTAGTCTGAGCTAGCTTAGAATCCTCTTTAGTCTTATGTTCCTCCTTAGTAAATAATCAATCTTGATTCTTGGGCTCAATATGATCAGTCCTAAATTTTTTTGGTTTTCACACCAATGTTTGACCCTTCTCATGTACTATATAAGATCCATATACCTTTTTAAGTCTTCTTGACTAATCAATATTTATCCCATGGTCCCATAATATCTCATCCCTTGAGACTGTTCTACAATCATCTACTCTATGACCAAAGATATGACAAGCAAAACAATAATTATTGAAAGAATTGGAATACCTCATTACATTAGGCTACTTGATTTGTCTCTTTATGTTGAATTTCATGTTGGTCCTCTTAACTTGTTCTGGATTATCATGCTCTTTCTCAAACTTGATCATCTTCTCTAACCTTCAAAAAATATAGCTATGTCTTCAATTGATCATACACAACTTATTTTGATCTAAAATTTGTATTGGCATATTCTAACTAATTCTTGAGATCCTTGATGATCTTTTAATCCCTTTTAGATTATTTGACCTAGTCACTCTTCAAGGCACAAATATGTCTATAAGGAACATATCTCAATTAATGCTTCCTCTTATTTTGATGCTTCAAATCATCTAGAGAAATCATGAGCTTATCTTCAAGGTCTATTTAAACTTCTCCTTATTCACTATCATAGTAGACTTATTCATCATACATGTTATCTTCTTGATCACTAGGCATCTTGTGCTTCTTAGGCCTTCTTCAAAGGACTAAGCTCTAATACCAATTATTTAAAGAACAATGAATAAGAGGGTGGGTGAATTTGTCTTCAAAACATTCATTCAATTCCACTTAACATTAATAAGCCATTCATCCAAACATATAATTCAATCAAAGCATAAGCAACCATACATATGAATAAGAACACATCATATATGTGGAAAACCCTCAAGGGGAAGAAAACCCACTAATATATTTAAATGAACTAAAATCATATAATACAAAAACCAAATTATAGTGAATCACCAACTTTACATGGAGCACCAACCCCAATTAGCTAAGCACCCACTTAACTAGGCTTCAGTAAGTACCCACTTGTAAGGAGGCACTAACCCCCTAGATGACTCGGCACCAACTCAGCCACCTAATTTTTTTTTATCACCTTTATAAAACTATTTTTCTCAATTAATTTATGATTACCACCTCTTCATCTCTTCACATTCATATCCCTCTCAAATTATCTTCTAGGTCTCTTCGCTCAACTAGGTCTCTTCAAGACTAATTAGGTCATATGACCTTGATATTCACACTCAAACCTTCTATTATATAATCATGATAGTCATTATAATTTATTATTATGGTCTATATGACCTTATTCCACTCAAGTATATTCTATCTCAATCACTTATCTTTGTCTTCTTCTAATTTGCGCCTAAAAACCTTGTTCTTATACAAGCCTCTTTTTTATACATTTCTTTGGTTAACCACACAATATTGTTTAGGACACATTAAAATAAATAATAAATATTTAAATTTGGTTGTCCATTACTCATATAGACCAAATTCTTCTTTAGGTCTCATGGAAACCTAATTCTATTAGGCCTACTTTAGGACATGTTACCTTATGAACCCTTGAAACACTATACACCTCTATACATGAAAAAATATATCCATAAAATAGTAAAATAGACCTTATAAAACATATCATGAGATCCATAAAACTTTTTAGGTCCAGCCACTAGTTGAAACACTCCATTAGCACTGTTCACATTAAGCCTTTAAACACATAGAAAAGTCTATCTTGAACAAATAAAGATAAAACATCATTTAAACACACAATAATGAAAATAAATAAATTATAAATAGCTTAAATGACCTCAAAAATACCACCATGTTAATTATACTCTTCAACCTAGAGAATAGAACCTCAAAAATACGTTTGTAACTCACCCACTAAGAATTGCCAATTTTCCTCAAAGACTAGTCAAGGTGACTCAGACATCCAAAACCTATATGACCAATTTAAAAGAATTAAAATGAAAAAAAAATTCATATTAAATATCCAAACTATATTTAAATATAAAAATTATATGGTTTAGTGGAAATTATTGGTCTTATAGACCAATTTATTGACCTCACTACACATAGACCTCACTGAGTTAGACAAGCCATTTTGGCTTCACCATTTTCACCACTATACTTATCTTCCAAGATTTTCACCAAGAATTAATAATACATACCAGTATAAAAAAACATCTCCATGCACTTTGTTTCATAATTTTATCCTAAAAACACATTCTTAATCATACTCTATTGTTTCTTGGGTTTTTCACTGTTTACACCATTAAGCCTATTAATAACTAGCTAACTTGGATGAATATTTTATCACACTTGAGGGATAAAAAATTTATATAAACCTTTATGGACATGAATTATTAATCTCTACCTTTCCGCTCCATCCATTTTATTATTATATCCAATTCAAATTTTAACTTCTATAAAACTTATATAGAAATAAGCTTGCAACTCAACATTTTATCTCTCCTCTTTCTAACCAATACCACCTGGAGCTACCTAGGATATTCCATTACAATATAAAATATGTTACCTAATCATACCAATATATTCTATGCACTTTTGATCAACATATTCAACATTGGGTCTTTATTAGGGTTCTAAGAGGTTTTAAACATGTTTTCACTATTAATGATCATTCATAAAGCATATCCCATAAATACAAAAAATAATGCCTATAATTTTGATTATAACCCTTCCCCATCTACCATTAATATCTTATTTTCCCATGTAAATTTTTGAAAATATAATAAGTACAATAAAATCCCTCTTGAGTTGAGAACCCTTCATTCTAAGCACTTGAGAGACCTTCAAACAACTTTTTATGCCTTATCCTTCACATTATGACCTCAAAATTCATGAAAAACTTGAAAAAACATATCTAACCTCTAAAAATTATTTTATTATATCAAACACCTTGATATATGATCATGATCTCTCTCTCTCTCTCTCTCTCTCTCTCTCTCTCTCTCTCTCTCTCTCTCTCTCTCTCTCTCTCTCTCTCTCTCTCTCTAGACCTTGACCTTTAAACCACATTAAGCCTTAAAATTGAACTTCATGCCTCTTTCCATGCACTCTCTACATCACTCACATATTGAAACAAAATATATAATTATTATACAATTCAATATATCCTTGACATGCCTTGACAACAAATCATGATACCTCATTAGGCCTGGTAGGGTCTAGGTACAAACTTGGTCTTAAGGTCCTACCCTTGTAGTCTCAACTTGATACTCTCATGAGTGATTCTATGCCTAATATACATGTTTAAACAACTTAATAAAACCAATCATGCTTGTGTACACTAATCTTGCCAAGCCATAATGCTCAGACCTTCTCACAAGGTCTCTTCATGCCATGACTAGGCTTAGGCTACTCAAAGATCTACACCTTCATGCAACCATAAGGCAATAGTTACCTTCAAATTCTCTTTCATTAAAACATCCTTTAGTGATAAC
>JARHVA010010964.1:50000-107734 GCA_037957365.1 Torreya grandis
TGTTGCAAGAACAGAGACAGTCTAAAACAACTAAGGAATATGAGAAAACTCTTGGGGACCATCTACAATTATCAATAGAATAATTAGGAAAAGAAGAATTATTGGCTAGGCCAGTAGCACAATCAAGAATCTACAAGAGGAAGATGCTTATACACCTAAAAAAGACCTTTCTATACCATATTTAATAATTCCTACTCTATCACATCACACTCAATAATCTAGCATTCATTTCCCTCATTACTCACCTAAGATCTTTACTAAAGAGGCATTTAAAGCACTTCTAGCTCCTACAAGAGATAACAGGCCTATAAAATCTATTGAGTTATAAAATATCTTTATTGAACAATAAGCTAAATCCTCAAGAGCTTCCACCCTTTCACCTTTGTATAGGATACCTTATATACCTCTATAAAAATCCAAAATATTTTGTTACTATACACCAGGAAATACAAATTTTGACAATGAATTCAAAGAGTGGGTGGTAGAGCCTTTTGGTTTATGTAAAGAAAGATTGTTCATAGAGGAGCATCAAGAAGAAAATACTATCAATGTATCTAAAAAAAATTAATTTCCCCATCTAAACCCCTAGGATAAATACACCCATGAATAATATACCTCATTATACCCTCCTTACATTTAGGGGAAAGGCAAGTGAAGACCTAGGTACATTCCTATTTGAGTTTGATATCCTATGTTGTAACTATGATTATCACCAAGATGTTGAAAAGCTGAAGTTGTTTCTAGAAACACTCAAAGATACAGCTTTTAGATGGTTTATGGTACTAGGGAAGGATGTAATTTATACTTGGGAGTAAATGAAGGAGAAGTTTCTATCCAAGTATCAATACTATTGCCAAGGAATAAACTATATAAGGGATGATATCTTAAAGATAACACAAGAAGAAGACAAATCACTAGAGGACTAAATGGAAAGGTTCATGTTCAACCTAAAAACATCCCAAAAAATTACAATGGATAGATAATCCATCAAATTCATATTTTTAAAGGAGTTAGAGAAGATTATTTAGAAACATTAGACCTAATGACTAGAGGAAATGTTTCAACATTATCCTTTGATGATTTAACACTTCTATGCAGGAATTACTCAAGATCAATAATGAATAAAAACCATAGCATCAAGATACTTCCTTTATCAAGTGTAAATAGACTCTAAAAACTTGAGGTAAGAAAATTTTTATAGGATATGAAGCAATAAATTAGTAGACATATGGCTACTCAGCTAGATACATTGTACATAAGAAAAAATCAAGAAGAAATAGAGAAATCCTTGATGCTTTATTATCCAAACTATTAGAAAAATAAAGTACATTTAAAATATCAAGATATTCAAGTAAAAATGGCCAACATAATGGAGGATAATCCTAAGATAACGGTATTACATGTAATTGGTGGAGATGGAGATAATATTTTTTATGTGCCTCAACATAGATAATGGCTAGCTAGGCCATTCAATCAAGGTATGCCATCTAATTATGTATTTATAAATTCTTAATTTTTAGATAATTGGAATGGTCCTAATTCATGGACACCCATGAAAAATCAAAACTAGTCTCAATAAAACAACCCATCCTCAAGTAGTTAGCAACCCACTCAAAATAATTGGCAAAAATCTCAAAACTAGTCTTGGTAACGCCAACACCAAAACTAAAAATGGTCGTATCCTTCCAACCCATGGAAACAATCATGGAGAAATAACCAACATTGATTTAATCATAAATTTGGTTTCCCACAACCATAACCATATTTAATATCAAGCACCTAACAACCTCATAGGCAACCAAACCTACCTATCCAACCTATACCAAACCTCATGAATAAGTTGGTTCAACTAACATAGACCACTAAAATAATTCAATATCCAACTTATACATTGGATATCAATTAATTACATCTTCATTCAAGACATATTTTTCCACAACCCACCTTACCCATGATCATAGAACCTCTTAAGGAGATATCATCCAGCCATAGTAATCCACAAAACCACAAACCCATTGCTACTCCTAAACCAAGTTCCACTACAACACAAAAAGGGTTTGTTAACTCTCCTTTTCTTGAGAGGTTAAATATCCAACATCTTTACCAAGAACATGAATTTTATATCCTAGGATAATTGAAAATATTTGTGTCAAGATTCCATTATTTCAAACCATAAAAAATGTGCCCATATATATAAAAGCTATTTTTGAATAATGCTTAAATAAACCTAGATACAAAAGAAAGGATCCCAAAATTTTCCAAGTAGTTGGCCAACTTGTAGACATCTTATTAGGCAATATAGTTCCACCTAAGTATTTTGATTTAGGCAATCCTGTAGTCAATGTCAACATTAATGGATAATTTATACTAAATACATTGATTGATTTAGGGGTAGCCATTAATGTTATGACTATGTAAATTATCCACCAACTTGGAATGAAACAACTTTGCCCAATACCTACTATCCTACAAATGGTTTATAGATCAACCATAAAACTTGAGGGGATGATTGAATATCTAATCATCACTATGGATTCCTAGGAATATATAGTAGATTTTATCATTTTAAAATTGAAAACTAATCTAGGATGTTACAAAATCATCTTAAGAAGGCCATGACTAGACATAACTAATGCTTTCATTGACTTCAAGTCATGAAAAGTGTTGATTTCAAATAAAAATGACACTAAGAAATTAGTAATGTATCCACTAACCAAAATTTCTTATGAAGAAGACCAACCTCCTTGGGTAGAGGAAGTGCATGAGAACCATGATTCTTTACACACCTTATGCACACTTTATTGTAGCACATCCATAAAATATAAAGAGAAAGACACATTCCTTTCTTATATTTTACAAAAAACTTATCAAGAGGACTCTGAAGCAGATAATCTCTTATAATGTAAAACATGCCTATTTGAAAATAATTTTTATAAGAATGGTCCCTATAAACTTACACAAGATATTGGAACATTCCATCATCTATTGCCACATCATTTCATCTATTCCCCACTGAGATATAATATTGAATCCATGTTATCCCTATTTAAGCAAGTGAAAATCCTCCTAGTAAAACCCCTCAATATCAACAAGATGTTCACACTATAAAAAGAAACAAAATTAGTCACTATGATCCAAATGCAGAAGATAAATTTTTATTGGGATTATAATTATATGATAGGTATCCCTATGGATTTATGTTCCCATCACCTCTACATCAAAGAGGAATTCAAACCCATTTACCAACCTAAATGAAGGATGAACCCTATTGTTAAAGATATAGTCAAAAATGAGTTGTAAAAACTATTAGATGTAATATTCATTTATCATATTTCTAAAATTAAATGGTTTAAACCCTTGTAACTATACCTAAAAATTGGGTTAAATGACATATATGTGGAGACTATAGGTAATTGCATGCAGTTACAAGGTAGGATCATTTTTCTTTTCCTTTTATTAACCAAGTCTTTGACACATTGGTAGGAAAAATTATTTATCATTATTTAATGGATTTAGTCTCTATAATTAGATTACAATAGCACCTAAATACCAAGACAAAACTATATTCATGTATCCTTGGGGTACCTATACATATGCAATACTTCCATTCGATTTATGCAATGCTCCATCAACTTTCTAACAGGATACCTTGAGCATCTTTTCTAATATCTCACATAGTATGTGTAAATATATATGGATAAATTCATTTTTTATGGAGAAACATATAGTAATCCCTTAAAAACCTTGAGAAAGTCATACAACATTGTCAAGACCATCAACTATCCCTAAGTCATTAAAAGTGTTACATGTTAAAGATGGAAGATATTGTGTTGGGACACCACATCTAACATGTAGGTATTAAGATCGATCCTAAAAAGATAAGTATCATCAAATACTTACCAATTAAAATAGATTAAAATGATGTGAGAAGTTTCCTAGGACATGTTGGTTCTTATCATATATTTATCAATGACTTCATTAAAATTATAGCACCTTTATTTGTTTTGATTTCTAAATATTCTTATTTTATCTAGACTATTACATGTCATGAGGCATTCCAAGAACTTACGAACTTATTAAAAATAACTCCTATGTTAAGAGGTCCTAATTGGACATGGCCTTTTCATCATACAGATGCTTCTGATTATACACTAAAAGTTATCATGGTCTAGAAATATTAGTCTTTAAGCTACGTCATTTATTTCATTAGTAAAAACCTATAAGAAGCTAAAATCAACTACATGGTAATAGAAAAATAATTAATTACTTTAGTGTATGTTATTAATAATTTTAGACACTATATTGTTGGGTATAAAGTCTTCATCCATACCGATCATGTAGCAATCAAGTATTTAATAAATAATCCCATAGTAATTGGAAGGATAATTAGATGGTTACTTATACTAAAAAAATTTGATATAACCAATGTTGATAGACCAAACAAGGATAATGTAGTTACATATTTCTTGTCTCAATTACAATATAATGAACAAAGTTTTGTATTAGATGATTTTTCTTGATGAACACCTTTTTACATTAATGGTTAATACTCTTTGGTATATAGATATTTCTAACTATTTGGCTATAATATTACTACCATAACATTTTTATCCCAATGAAAGGTAGAATTTAATCACAAAAAGTGGCTCATACTCATGGATCTCTAGTTACCTATTTGTCACATGACTTGATTTAGTCATGCATCTATGTATCCATGAAGATGAGGTTGTTGAAATCCTTTGAGCATTTCATTTTTATAAAAAAATTAATACCATTAATATTTTAACTAATGAATACTACTAGCCTACTCTGCATAAAGATGCCTTCAAATACACATATCAATGTGATCATTTCCAATGGATGGAGAAAACCACACATTATAATGAAATTCAACTACATCCCTAGCTCATTTTGGAACCATTTGAGAAATGGAGACTTGATTTTATGGTTCTCATAGATCCCAAATCCAAATACAAGGAATACTTATTCGTTTACATGGATTATGTCACTAAATGGGTTGAGATGAAGGCTTTAACCCATGGTAGATATGAGAAGGTGGAATAATTTTTATATGAGTAAATTTTCATGCTTATGGGGTACCAAGATGGATTATTATAGACCAAGGTCCTCGATTTACATTGGATCTCATAATTGCACTTGTCAAGGAACGTAAAATCAGGCACAAGAAATCCATCCCCTACCATCCTCAATCTAATGGATAGGCAGAGGTCACAAATAGGGATTTTGAGAACATCCTCACCAAAATAATCAATGTGCATCACAAATATTGGTAATTTCATCTTCTTAAAGTATTTTAGCATACTGAATCACATGGAATACCACAACTAGCCTCACTCCATATGAATTGGTCTATGGAAAGAAGCCTATGCTTCCCAGTGAATTTGAACACAAGATCTTGAGGATAATATTATAACTTGGACTAGATTTGTCATAATCACATAGAGATACAGTCCTAAAATTGAATTCCTTGGATAAACTCTAAAATAAATCATTGCATCATACTGAAGTTGTGCAATAACAAAGGAGTCATTGGCATGATAAGTATATAAAGAAAAAATAGTTTTAGCCAAGAGATTGGGCCTTACATTTTTATTATAAATATAAATATCATAAGGGCAAGATAATAACTAGATGTATTATACATTATTCAATAGATGAAGTTTTTATAATGGAGTTTTCAAATTGTGTACCATTGATCTTATACACTTTTACCTACTAATCAATGGTCATAGGCTCAAGTTATTAAAAAATACCCTTTCCAATGAAAGATTCACTCATCATATTATGAATGAACACACATCATCTTCTTGTCAGCATGTTTTAGATATTGGTTCTACCTCAGTAGGGTACATCAGTATACCCTTATTCTCCATTTTTAAATAATAACTACTTTGAAACAGCTAGTCTATTTATGTATTTTATTTAGCTACTGGTTGAATAAAAAATTTGGTTAATCATTTCACTAGTTGATCAGGTAAAGTTAGAAAATGCAATTAAAAATTTAGCAATGAAAATATTTAAGCATTGTTGATAGGTGCTAGTTAGAAAACTAGTCTTTGGTTGATCAATATCTATATAAAACCAACTCTTACATGGAAAACTAGTTTGTTGACCATCTAAGGGAAAAAGGTTAAAAAAGAGATAGGAAATATCATCAAAGCAATAAATATGTACTTTTTATCTCCTTTTTCATCATCATCCTTTCCTATAAACATAAAACACCTATATTTAGTCACCTAATGTAGCAAATTTTATGCAATAGATTCTAAATTATATCTACAAGATCCATTTTATGTGTTACAGAATATAAATTCTATGATATGCAATCTATGTTGGTGATATAGGATATATCATTTGTACTTTAGGTTACAATTTGAGCTATAGAGTATTTCTTTCATTGCTATAGGATCATTCACATATCATTATAGAATTATGTTTTGTATATTTGAAAAGATTATTTTTGAGGTAACTAGATGGTTGTTTCATTATCAAACTAATTACCCTTGTTGAGAAAAAAGTACATCTATAGACTCCACAAATAAATTTTCTTCATTTGTAGTTGGTAGTAATAGACATATCCTTTAGTTCAAAGGCCACCACCATATGTTCCAACAATAAACACCTCCTCTATATCTATCAATGACATATGTGGCACCATCCATGTCACATCCACATTCTTACATCATCATATATGCATCATGTTCCATGTCATTCCATTGCACTTCATGGTCTTGACATTTGTACACATCTGTATGATGAGGTAACCCATCTAATAAAGGTAATTATTCACTTTTTTAGACATATTATTAATTAATTCTTATTAATTATTGTTAATATGATCATTATGTAAATTATTTTTTACCATAATTGTTATGGGCATAGGCCCATGGAAATATCCACCTAGTTTTCACATCTATGCCTTTTTCCTAATTTTTCTTCCAATTTCATGTCCTCATCAGTTGATTCCCTACCTTTCTACACATACTAATAAATTATCCTCGACTCGAGGTTGAGTGACATGATAGTTAGGGTATTTTTTCCATTAATAGCATGCTAGTTGTATGCCTCAAGAAGTTTCATGATAAACATTATTACAATCTTTAAAAATAAATAATAAATATATTAATTAACAAATCTAAAAATATTCTTATTCTAACAAAGTGATAAACAAAACATGTGTATTATTCTATTAGTTAAGTCAAACCACCATGTGAGGTGATTATGTGAGAAGGGAGCCTTTTGACTTGACACCACTGTTAGAATAAAAAATATCACTATCCTTTATAAATATATATTATGGTTGGGTTATTTTGAAAAATGATAGGGTTTACTAAGAAATAATGGAAGAATTCACTAGTTCATTTGATAATGACAAATCCATTGTTAGGGGATTGCCAATAAAGGTGACTAAAATATCTCTAAGTAGAATTACTAACCTACCCAGAATAAGTGATCTATGGAATGAAAATTTTGACACCATTTTAGAAAGGGTAACCTTCAGTGAAGCTCATGAGAGATTAAGCTCTCTAGACAAGGTACTAAATGTCTATCTTTACCATAGGTATGGGTAAGAGATGATATGTTTATTTTAAGGAATTTCACTTGTGATGGAATATATTATATTTTATATGGTGTTATTTTTAATTTTATTAATCACCTAAGTCATAACATTAGGATAAATGTGCAAAATTTCCTATTAAATATATTGAGGAAAATGGTAATGGGAATGTCAAAAAGGCAACCATAGAACTATGTCCCACCATTTCTTGATACAACTCATCATTCAAGACAACCTAATTAGAAAAAAAACCAATGTAGATTTGGAGTAATTCTTGTATTTACCATTTATGTTAAAACATTATGAGGAAGAAAATGTTGAAGCAGAGATAAAAGTAAATGATGATATTGAAGTAGATGATGAAGAAGAAGCAAATGAGGAATAAGAAGTAGATCATGTAGAAGAGGAGGTAGAAGAAGAAGATAAGTTAAAGAGGAATATGATCAAGAATATGAGGAGGCAGATGAAGAGGAGGGTTAATTTGAAGAATAATCAAAATTTAAGGAAGAATATAGCAAAAACAAAGAAGATGAATCTCCTATGGAAAATGAGTCTCCTCTAGAAGATGATCTTATAGCCATGGTAGTAGGAGAAAGGATGAAAATAAAGAGGAGAATATTGATTATTTATTTTGTTTTATCTAAATAAGAATAAGAAGCCCTTCCAAGCCTTAAACCCACTAAAAGGCCCAAAATTCATCAAGTTGGTAGGAGGTGGTCACATAGATTAAGGGGGAAACCATAGAAAAATCTTATCTCCTTATCTCCTAGTATACTCCATATTAATGAGGACTCCTCTGAATAATAAACTAATGTTTCTATAACTACTGGTAGTAATGAGGAAGACTCTTCTTCCTATGATTTTGATCCTTCATAATCAATTGAAGGAATCACAGAAGAATAATCAATTGAAGGAAGTGAGAAAGAATAATCAATTGAGAAGAATGAAGAAATGCATGAATACAAGGGATATGAAAGTCATATATCATCCTTATGAGGATAATTTTAGAACCTAGAGTAAGCTTTTAGGGTAATTGAATTATTAAGAGGAAAAGTGTAGATGCCTGAAGAAGATAATGAATTGGATACATTAGTGTAAGTTTCTTCATAGTTGTAAGAACCAATTGTATCCATAAAGTCTCAACATGTAGCCAAAACACAACTATAATTATGAGAACATCTTGATATTCTTATTTTTCATAAATCTATTGCAACCACTTTCACACAAATAGAAAAACATAACTCAACATTTCTTTTCTTTTAAATATATCTACAAGGGGATGAGTAGTTTCCAAATTCATGATTTCATTGGTTTAGATAATATAATAAGTTGAAGGTAGAAAACATGGAATTGAAAACTAAAGCTCATAAATATGTAGAGAAACTCATGAAATTAGAATCAAAATTTGAAGAGTTGGCTTAGTTGACAAATCTATTATTAAAATAAAAACTAACTACTTGGGTTTAATTTATCTACCTTGAATAACAAAGGTTGAAATTTTAGTTTATGAGAGTATATTATGATCTTACATGATTGGTAATAAACCCTCAGTATTCATTTGATATGTATACTAATTTCACCCCTAAAGAATAGACTCAATTATGTGAATTATATTTGCATAATTATGTCAAACCTCATAACATAGAATTCCCATTTGAACCCTATTTGAAAGCATAATTTAAACCCTATTTATCTACCTTGTTAGCTTCTAGTTCTCAATGTTTCGTATATGCCTTATATATTTTCAAGTTTTAAAGGAATATAAATCATGATGATATATATTAACTATGTTTATAATAATGAAGTTAGTTTTTATTTGTGATTAAAGTTGAATAGGTTATTTTTCATTATGATAAGTCTACTTATCATATTAAGTGTTGATTAACTTGAGTAACAATACCTATATGTAGCAACCCAATGGCTATGTCTTGAAGTAATGAGATGAAGTTTGGACATGCACAATTGCAGCACCATATTATGTATGAGGTATTCATGGACTATGGCCAATAGATTATCAATTTTTAGCCACCATGAATTGTAGTAACAAATATTATAATTTCCTACATCTCATTTAAGCATGAAACATTTGTAGCAATTAGCCTTTCCATTAATTCCATTCTAATGTAAAATATTAGAAAATGAGCATGAATGGCTTGATATAAGCATACATGATGAGGATAAGTTGGAATGCTGATCATTCCTAGTAGATTTTATTTCACTCCTTTTAACTTCCCAATAACATCACACCTATTTCTATAATGTGTCCATTTCAAGTTACATTCTCCATAAGATGAATATTCCTAAAAGTTGTAATTTATTGTTAATAAATAACCCTAGTCTCCTCTGTATATATATATATATGTAGGCTAGACTAGTAGAGAATATAAAATATGATAAATAATCTATGTGACTAAGTAATATCAATCTAGGTATTGTAATCTTACTATAGTGATCTTTAATTGCTATAAGATATGAATAAATTTAACTGTTTGTAGTAAACATGTTTTTATTCCAAGGGAAGGATTGGATCTCAATATTAAAAGAGGAGGGTCCCCTCAGGAGGACTTGTAGGGAAGACACTGAATCATTAAAGTAACTAAGTAGATTTCATTTCCAAGTATTCATTTTCATTCTTTATTTCTTTAGATGTTGTTTAAGTGTTGCAGATGATTTTGATATTATGAATGCATGTTAATTTGTTAAGAAAGCTTCCATAGTATTGCATTCCAATCAATGTTTTTTATTTCATTTATGCAAGTGTGATTTCATTTCAAGTACTTTAAATTTCTACAACTTTTCATTTATACAAGTGTGCCTATATGAAATTGACATAATTAATAAGTGACTGAAATGTGCACATATAGTGACATCACCTCATCAAATTAAAATGCACTCGGGTTGATAATTAATGAATTAGTATTTTAATGCATCAAGTGGATACTTCATTATATAAATAAATGTGAAGTTATAAAATGTTTTCAAATTTAATTGATGGTAAAATTTTGCTCATCATTATCTAAATCAAATAAGAAAAAGAAGAATAATAAAAAACACAATCCATGGGACCTAACCCAAACATTATAATTCCAAGGATCCATACCACCCCATTAAAATATAATGTCTCATCCTCCAAAATATGGGAAGTTCATGATACATAATAAATGCAAGACATTTAATCACTATAAAAAGATAAAAGACAGATAGATAGAAGATTACCATAGATGATTGGCACAAAAATTCTATAATGAAATAAAAAATAGAAAATAGTAGGAATGACACCTTATAAAATAAAAAAATAAAAAGATAAAAAAGTACATTTTAGTATCCCTAATTTGGCCTCAACTAGAAAACACGTGAAACTCATTATATCTAATACATACATAAAAGAAGATGAAGAACAAATGGATCAAACTAAAACCATCAAGGTGATTGACACAAAAGAAGAAAGGATAATAGAATTAAAGCCCCAAAAATAATAACAAAAATAAATAAAATAAAATCAACACTAGAGACAACCATGGCCATAAAATTAACTAAGGAAAAATAGGAAGCAACCAAAAAAATCATAGAATTAAAATTATTCAAGGTCGAACAAACATGGCAAGCTAAAGATAAAGGTAAAAAAATAGGAAAAATAGGAGATATAGAAAGGAAAAATAAAAAATAAATGAACAAGAGGAAAAGGATTAAAAAATTGATAACTAGAACAAGAAAAAAATGAAGGGAAGAAACTGTAGCCAAACCAAAAGTTTCAAAGGAAATGGTAGCACAAAAGAAAAAGGAATGAGAGGAAAAACTAGAAATTTGAAAAAAGAACAAGAAAAAGGTGAAAAATAAACATTGGAGAAAGAAAAATTATAAAATAAAAGCTAGAAAAAGAGAGAGAAAAAGAGAATATTCAATCTAAAAAAAGAAGGCATTAGTTGAATCCACCTTGAAATCAAATGAAGACAAGAAGGAAGAAAAAGAAGCCATTAAAAGTTTTGAAATAGAGAATAAAAAAGTGAAAAAGGAATCTATAGAAAAAGCACAAATAGATAAGAAAAAGGTGGTAGTAGAAGCCATAGGAAAACTGAAAGTATCAAAGAAGAAGTTGGCCAAAGAAGCCATAAAACAATAATAAGACCTCTCTAAATCCAAAAAAATAGGTAGGATCTACACTCATTCCACCACCCATATCCCCACAAAAACCCACTCCACCTTCGACATCCCAAATTCTTACTCAAAAAGACTCCATCAAACATATCGAAGACATTTTCTCCAAATGATAAAAGATTAACACCATTCAAATATACCCAACAATGTTGGAACCAACCAATATCCATCTCAACAAATTATCATCAATATAGAAGAAACACTTTGGATAATATTTAATGAGAGTGAAAATATGAATTAGTTTCAATGGTGTGTGATTTTATAAGAATATAATCATAAGGCGACATATAACATCTCCTAGGTGTGGCCAAAATATGACATGGATCCAAGTGGCAATTATAACAATGCCTATAGTAAATATTTAAAAATTCGATCAAACATAAATCAATGTTAGAGGCATAAAATAATACTATCTAAGAAATTACCTATTTTAGGCTCAATTGGCACCCTTGGAGGGGGTTCTTTAGGCTCCCTCCAATTGAGCTACATAATGGGAACAACCCCAAGCTGTGGGTCACAAATGTTGGGATAGGACCTCTAGAGAAGGATAGATTCATCTTAATGCTCACCTAAACTAATGATTCATATGGCAAAGGGTTATAAATATGGTTAAGGGATCCTAATAAAGCTAAAAGGTTGATGCACCAAAGTTAAATGGACACTCATACAAGCTTGAACCCACACTAGATCAGAAATAAGACAACTATATCTTACATAACCTCACAATCTCATTAATTGTATAAATATTTCATATGATATGTCCATGTATAACACAAATCTATACCTACAAGTTCTATTAAAAACACCTTCAAAGAGTCAAGCAAAAGAACAATAAACTAGGAAGAATTTCCTTCACAAATTCACCATACACAAGCATACTAAGCACGTATTAAAGACAATAAATAGGCAAAGAGTTGATCCTATTACTTCAAAAGGTAGTTATTATGATATTTTGATAGGGTTTAACCATGTCAAATGATCACACTCTTGCAAGAGTCTCAATGAGTATCCTTGTCCCAGAAAAGAATGAATAATTCTAAGAGTTGAGAACCCCTTTAATGGGAATGAGACTAGGATAAATGAGAGAGAGAGAGAGAGAGAGAGAGAGAGAGAGAGAGCATGTGGGAGCACACCATTAGAGAGGAAGAACACTATCACAGATAATTAATTAAACTTGAGCTAACAACTTTTGCTTTAATGAGTGTCTTGCCACCTTTTTGATCCATCAGGACACTGCACATGGTTTACCAAGTTAAAAATCCCCATAAGGCCTCAATAATGAATTGAATACCCCTATAGATAGTTCCCAACACTAGACCTTTTCTTTGATATTTCATGCCATCTCTCACTTGAGGATAAAACTTCATGCTCGTGAGTCTAATAGAAACATGGCTTTATGCATATTAGGTGGTTGTTTGTCAAAAATATGGCCATGCTAAAGGATAAAGAACTTCTTTAATAATCACAAACAACTTCCTTCAATCAAATTTGGACAAAATCCTTTTTATAGATGAAAAAACAACCTACTTTATTGGCTTTCTTGTAGTCACATATATTGATGTAGAATTATAGACTTCATAACCCTTTTTGATCTGAATTAGGTCCAACAAACCTATTTTTTTCCTTTTAGTGTTTATAAAATCGAGGGCTCATTATGTACAAGTTTATTTTTAAAAATGGTAGACACAGTTGCAAAATGGACTCTATATACTAAAATCCTTCAAACCAAATGTCTATATTTAACCTTCATAGTATCCCTTTAATTTCGTTATACCTGTTTGCATGGTTGTGGCCTTTCAATAATGCTTAAATTAGCTTTAACGGTGGTGGAATGAACTTGTAAGACCTATTTATTTTTGTCAAAAATGGATTTTTTGTTTCAACCTTGCCCATTGAATATTTCTCAAGCCAATAAAAATGCTCTAATTTGTCTTCATTCCCATTTGCCGCATAGATCCCATTATCATATTTTGAACTTTTGACCTCCCGCATAGTGTAAGATCAAGTTATATGATTGAATGTGGGCCCTTGATTTCTTACCATAAATATTATTTGACATGTTGACTTGCTCGTGCACCATTGGATCAAGATGTACAAAGAAAAAAAACCATTTGATCTATCTAGACCCACTTTCCTATCAATTTTTTTGCACCATTAGATCATTTGGTATGAATGAGCACTGATCATCGATCTTGCTTAGACCCACCTTATCAATGAATGTGCACCATCAAATATATATTTGGTGAACCTGTGTCATAGATCTTTGTTATGATTAGAGATCTTTAATTATATTTAACCCAAGGACCTTTTGACCTATTTGACCCCAATGTGAACCATTAGATCAATTGTGTTAGTATGCGAGCTTATGTAGACCATTAGATTTTGACCAAATTAAAACCTTTTAAGGACCTTTTGAACCCAAACGGTTACTTTATGGATCTTAAACTTGGCACTTTCATGAAAATCTTGTTCTATAAGCCTATCTTTGAATATTTATATCTTAAGCTAGAAAACTCACATGGACATAAAATTTATGAAGCATGTTCTTAGCACAAGGGACTTCATGACACTGCAACTATTTGGCTCATGGGAGTTCCTGAGGTGCATTTATTAAATGCATAATTAAATTGGTCCATTCCTTTATGTGTGGCATCTTGATGATGGTCTGACTCACTTAGGCTTATTCTAGGGACCTTTTTTTGAACCTTTGAATCTATGAATTATTTTCTAAGGCTTATACAAGCTTTTCCATGATCCTAAATTTCTTGCAAAATCATTATACCTACTCGAGGACCTACTCTTAAAAAATTGGCAACTACACTTTAAGTTTAATCAAAGAATTTCAAGAGCTTTTCAAACTTTAAGGGACCTTTGAATCATTCATTCCATCTAGAATTCCATTCAACCTTCTGCTCCACACCAAGACCCTTAGATTTTCATTTCATCTAGATAAGCTCTATATGGAGGCCAACATTGGTCAACACTACCTTGGAAGAATTTAAGTTTGATTTAGTACACAACCATTGGAAAAAAAATCCTACAATCAATACAAAGTCAAGATGGATATTGATTCCCTTTGGTAATTAATCTTAGATGTGGGTACTTATTTTACATTCACTCTAGGATCGTCAGTGGCAACACAAGCTAAAATGAAATCTTTAGATGCTTTAGAGGAAGATTTGAACCAAGTTATTACACAATATGACATCATGAAGGACCCTACTAGAGTATAAATAAAATGACTTATATTTGTGTGAAAAATTACACACTAAATAGGATAAAAGGGCCCTCATCATCACCAAAATTGAGGAATCTATAGGGATAATCAATAAAATCATGAAAAAAATAGATCAAATGGCCACAATGATGGAGACTTTCTACAATCTAATCAAAAATCAACCCCCACCAAATGACATCATTGAATTGGTCTAAAATTATTAAGGTGGAAAAAAAACATAATGAGATGATGAATAAATCATATAATGTAAATATTTTGAGGCTAAGTTATTTTCCAAGCACCAATAGTTTTTGCAGCCAGGTAAAAGTACATAAGCTTTTTGATATCCTTCATTTTTGGTATTCTTAAGGATGAGAAAAATGATAAGTTTGGGGTTGATGTTGGTATGAATATTAATTGAATTGTAAAACATAAAGTTGAAACCACATAAGCTTATGGTCATACCCTGACATCATATGTCTACATATGTATTTTAGAACATCCATTGTACATCATGAGATTCTACATAAAAGATAGAAATGTATAGGCATGAGGAAATATTGTGTCTGTTTATCTTTTTCATTGTACTTAGTCTTAATAATGAATCATAAGGAAATCATCCCAACATGAGAATATATTATTATTATATACATTTTGAATTTAATACATATGAATTAATACAAAATTAAGTTACACATCATTATTTGTGTTAGACATTGTTGATGTTATTTTTAGTATGTTTAACATAGGAAATATATTATATTAATACATAAAGGATACTTATCTTATGATTTCAATGCCATATAAAACATAAAACTATGAAATCATGGTTTGACTTAGTTTTAATATCAACAACCTTTACACCCCAAAAATTGTAACCCTCCTCTATTATCAAACTTTAGGAAACTTCATTATCCTTCCTCATCATAAGTGGACTCTTGAATTATCTAGAAGTCTTCCAAAATACAATGTTATGAAACTAATCACTTTCAATTGGTTTATTACTCTAGTTTAATGAATTTAATTTGGATGGTACAAGATTTCTAATTCACCTAGGATGATCCTACTTCACAACAACTCCATTCTTTGATTTTATTCAATCACTATTGAATTTGGCCTTAAACTATGTTAATAAATTTATGAGATCAACTCCCTTTGAATACTTTCAATGGTATCAGGCTTACATTTTATATCATGAACAACATATTAGTCAAAGCATAGATACTACGATTTCACATCTTCTATAAAGCATCCTTCCTTAGTATTTACAATTATACACCTATATTGATTAGAATTTTGGATAACCCCCAATCATTGATGGAAATTTCACTTGTCAAATATTTATAACATTAGTTATTCTTTGTATAATGAACTTATTTTGTCTTCTTTATTATTCCCTCATGTGGAACCTCCATACTATTTGTGAGCTAAATCCTCAACAATGAAAGCATACCTATAATATTTAATAAAAATAGTAAGTATGTTACTTTCATCTCTTTTGGGCTTGGACCCTTATTTTTAATCTCTTGTATCTTGACTCTTTTTTAATTAACTCTTTGTTTGTTTACAAATAAACATTTTATAGTGTTTCCCTTTATTTTTATAATAATTTATTATACCATCACCACTACCCCCTAGTTTATTCAAATATTTTTCTTCCATATAAATTTGATTATAATTTAATGTATGTCAAATACACCCATTTTGTAAATATTCACATTTGGGCATGTGCTTCCTTTTTTAGAATTCGTATTGATTTCTTAATTTCATCAATGTTTAGCAACACCTATATTTCCTACTCCAATTGATGCCATCTCGTCCCCTAAGATATTATGAAAAAGATCACAAAACTCCTTAATCTTGTGACCTTTTCCATAATAAACATAGCTTGAGAACTTTAGGAATTATCACGAATATTGATCAATATCTCTACACTTTCAACATAAGCCTTGATATAAACTTCCAATTCTTATAGGACCATTTTGACAAAAGGATCTCCTATCATAACCTTCAATTATTGAGGTCGTTGAGATTGCATGGAAGTAATTTATTAATTCTAATTTAACCTTTTTTCTTGTGACTTATTTATTTCATAAATGACCCTAAAATTTATCGTGTCATTTGTATGCATGTCATATATCTTTCCCCACATATTCTTCACTTTCCAATCCTTTTGTACCAATGCATATATTCTTGTCTCTTGATCTTACTAACATACTTCATAACATAAAGAATAACTTAAACCTTTATGAACATGTAATTAATTTTTGTGTGCCCTTGATATTCACAATATGCTCACCATAATCCATTTTGGAACTCTTTTTCATTAATTTTCAATAAATTCTATAACTAGATTTTTATGTTTCATATTTATACCTTGATAAATGACATTACCCTAAAGTTGATGTGGGTTTCATGCACACTAAATATTATTATAAAAAGTTCCCTAATGTTTTAGGATCAATGGGAATTCACTCCAAGGTACAAGTTGTACGTATTGGTTTTAAAAATAACCATGTGAGGATTAGAGATGAATGAAGTGGTTATTTACCTCGGATGATTTGGATATGATGGGTGTCTAACACTCAATATAAAATTCTAAGATTTTATCTACAATGGATTGGTGGATATAAAATGAAGTGGATCTAATAAAAAATAATAAAAAAGAGGGAAATGTAGGGAAGAAAAGCAAGGGTTCTATGGTCTAGTTGAAGATTAAACCCTTCCAAACTAACTTATTATTTTAAGGTGGGCATATGCCATGAACCAATGTCTATTGTGGGTTAGCTACAGGCACAAAGCACAATCAAACATAGTGAAGATTATAATTAAATAGTTTCAATATGACTTACTAATTATAATCAAATATTTTATTAATACTAGATTGTTATGCATATCCAATGTCACTAACAAATCATAAATGTGATATATAACCAAATATATGATTACAAATAATAGAACATTTAATTAAAAAATCATAAATAAAACACATACATAGCCTCCTATATATTTTTCAAGTTAATGGAAATTATTCAATGAAACACAATAATTTGGAAGAGACATACATTCACACAAACTCATAGAATAGTTGCAGAAATTTTATTTATTTTCAATAATTGCCAAATTTATCCTCCCTTTGAAATGAATGAAATTAAAACATATATAAATTTAGATGGGCATCACCTCATCTTTCAAAAAAATTCCAAATTTACAAAAGTCTAAATTAAGACAAGTCCTTAATTGAGAATGTAAATTTTACATCGGTATAATGTCTATAAATATATAGACCTTAATTTAACTTTACATTCTACATGTATAAATAGATCAATAAAGTATAAATATTATGACAAAATTAGATCCAAAAAATGACTTTGCAAATTATGAGTGTAACTTCTAGTAATAAATAGGATCAAACCGGATTGGAATGATGTTAGAAGTGATTGACTATTCATGATAAAAATATGGAATGTTGATGTGGCACTGACCATGAAAGGAATTATCATTCCCATATTAATTTAAGATGTTATTTTCATTTCCACCAAATCTAGTCTCAATTGGGCATGCAAAAGAGTTGTAATATAATCAATTATAGAAAACACATCTTATGTTGAAAGTATGTGTCAATACTTGTGCAGAAAAAACAAGTGTAGTTATTGGTGTTTGATATTATAATGATGAGTCTCATGCTTGGAATCAAACTACTATTTTTTTATCTTCTTTTATAGTCTGATATACAACCATGCATGTTGAAAAATCTATCTCAATGGCTTAGAAGTTGATGATTGGAAGATTGACCAAAACATAGATCTTGTTCATAGAATTTTTGTGTAAACCCCAAAAATTCCTAAAGGATGAATCCAATTGATTTTATTGTGATAATTTATCATTTTAAAATTTTATCATTTGGATCACTTGGTCATTACTTCCAAAAACTATATTATCTACTTTTTCTTTAAAATTGTTAATGGCTAATTTGATCAAATTATGAAAAAAAGGTCTAGTTAATATCTACCCTAGTGGAGTATAAATATTAGGGGTGTGCATGTCTCTGATTACATAAAAAAATGATATTGAATAGTTAGTTGATCCACTAGATCTTACATTTGTGTATGCCACTCTGTGAGTTGATCTTAGTTTTCACATAATTTTGTGCCAAAGTTATGTCTAGAAGTTATAGTAAATTAAGATTTGGATATGAATTTTGTCTTAATTAGTTGTAAATGAAATGTAACTTGGAATCAAAATTTTTTTAATATTCATTTAAATTCACCAAATTTACCCATTTTGGTTATGACTCTTCTTTAGATCTTTAAATGGAACACATAATGTCATAAAGAGTCTTGGTCAAGATATGTACATCATTCAATATATTATGTGGAGATTATATTCTTCCTTGTGCCTCTAATAACTTTTTGGTCTAATATAAGCCATGAAATATTTTATTTAAAACACCTCCAGTGGTATCAACCATATATATGGGATCCCCTTATAATCCATCATCTTCTACATGCATAATTTTCCTCTTTATTGTCAATGAGAAGAGTTCTTCTTATCTTATGAACTAATTTTATTTTCCACCCATATTCAGTGTTATTATTATTTCTATGGTAAGATTATTAAATGATTCATCAGACTCTATAGTTAATGTTAGATATTTAGTGATAACTAAGTCCTATTTAGTCAATTATTTAACCAACATATGACGAATCTATGGAGTTGTCACTAATAAGTCCTGAGAAGATGTCTGGATAAGGGATGAGGTGATAAGATATGAAGAGATATGTGGAGGTGGAACAAGATCATATGGGTCTTGTGATGGAGATGAACTAGGTGGTGTGTAAGGTAAAGGTGTAGGTAATGATGGAATAACCATTTTCTCCTTGGAAATGTTGGTTTGTAGAGGAGTCTTGATAACATGTTTTTTGATATTAGGAGACCCATGGACTATAACTAATGGTGAATCTATTTTAATATTCTATGTCATTAAAAACTTTAATTGATTATAGAGGTGTGTTTTTAATATATATGTACCAAAAAATATATTGATACATTAAATCTTCAAAATGTGGTTTAATAATTGTGATATATATGCTAGTTATAGAAAAGTAGGTTGTGTAATGGAAAACATGTAAGTATATACAATGGTGGGAGTGGTACAAACCAAATAATCAAATTAAATGCATGTAGTAATAAAAATAATATAAAAACATTAGGAACTTCCCTTGATTTTGATGTAGATGTATCAATCAAAGTGGTAAGGGGAGGAACAACTGAGGTTATTGGAGCAATAGTTGGAACATAAGAAACATGCTCTAATACTGAAGCTTGTGTATGAGCCACTGAAATGGTCATGAAAAGAAAATATATAGTCATTATAGAATTGATAGAGATAGGAATAGGATATCCTTCCCTATATTTTTACCTAACGTCAAAATGATCCATATTATTTGTTCCAACTGATACATGTTATGTTTCTTGACTATGAGAGTGTCTAGTATTATGAGTTCCAAAATTTACATTTGAAGGTGCCTTTTGGGAGACATAAAAATAAATATTCTCCTCAGTGTTATCCTAATATTTTTCCTCCATGTTTTTCTCCTCTATAAATGGATCAAAATATTCCTCTGATGGGTCATCTTCTATAGATTCTTCCCAATGTTCTTTTGCTAAATCTTCCCCTATAGACTCTTCTTTTATGTTTGAGTAACTAATACCTAGTGATTCCCCTACATAATAAGGAGGAATATCTTCTTCTTGGGTGACCTTAGGAATTTTTATATTATTAGGTAGATTCATCCTCAATCAAGGTTTTCCATGAGGGATAGTTGTAGGGTGTATTAAATTAGATGGTGGATGACTAATCACTAGTGGTGGAGATGGTGGGACTATGGTGGCTACTAAGATGAATGAAAATTTAATTATTGTAAGAGTGCCCCTATATAAATATAAAGACCTTTTTGATCTATATATTTTATCATTTTGGTATTTTTTAGGACCCTTTATTTAAATTTTTCATTTGTTTCTTATTATGTATCATCTTCTTTTTGGGGTTGCTCGACCTATTCAGAAGATTTAACATTGAACTCTTCATTTATTATTTATGCATCATCATTCATGATAGAAGGATCATATTATATCATTTTATTAATTCTCATAGATATATTAAACTTACACATACTTTTATATACTTCAAAGTCATCCATAACATTCAAAAAATATAATCATGTCCATACTCACAGTGTCCATAATTTTTTTAAAATTATATTTAGAATTTTCAGAATTTTTATTATTCTTTGTTTGGGGTCCCAAAATCCGAATTTAGCTAATATGAATATGAAATAACCTCTATGTTTTTATGTCTTGGATAATTTTTACCAATTATAAAATTGGTGTCTCCCTATGCTAAGGGGTGTCTTATGATTTTTTTCCATTTTGTCCCTCCTCAAATTTTCATCAACATTGTTAGACAACTGATAAGCTATTTCTCTCTTAGATAAATTTTCTTGTACAAGTCTAGGAAAATAGATTGGGGATACTATAATAACCTCTACTCTAATAACTATATGATATAATTAGAACCAATAGTCACCTAATGACTTGAGTGATCTCTTGATATTTGTTAAAACCCTTGGCATTGGTTGTTTAATTAATTTATAAATAATTAGATAGAAAGTATATGTTATTCTCTAAATATGATATCTATACTTCTAAATTTAGAGATGTTAAAACACATCATAGTTTCATATTTTCCCCCTTGGTTCCAAAGGAGTGATCCCAGTAGAGTTGAAAGTTACACAAATAGTGTCTATAAGATAGGAGAGCATATATAAGTTACTATGTAGTCAATTAGGCATAACCCTCTAAGATTTTAGGTTAAAACTAAAGATTTCCCCCAATATAGGGGTTTTATTTTCTTAAAATTTTATAGCATTAGTGAGACCCAGACTTCATCCACATAAGATATGGATGGAGCACCATGAATTCTATTCCACATAGCCATAGAAGTTTTGATAATTGGTTTAAATTAGGTAATTGGAATCTTCTTCCTCATAGAAAACTTATTGTGATTTTGAGTCCAAATTATTAGGGTACACATAACATTATTATATTTTATGTATTCATTAAATGATTTTTAGTTGTAAAGGTTATTTAGTTTTGGAATTATTTAATACTTCTCAAAGGCTAGACTAGCCACATATTCCACTTGTTGTGTACTATTATTTTTATGTATTATTTTTTGTATATATGCCTACTGTAAATAAATTATAGACTAATTTAGTGTAGGGAAATACATATGGCTTGGTTGTGGCTTTGTGAAGTTTGAAAACTTTGAATTAAATTAGGTCATATTAGTTTTGTCTCTTGTTGAGAATCAAATTATCCTCGCCCTTATATGTTTGTATAGCTTAAACCACTACTTATATGGGTGAATAATGTTTGAATGCATTGTTCAAAGCAACTTGATCAAATTATGTATCCTTGAATTATTTTTTGTCTCCAAATTAGAACATAGATGGATATTTTTATTGGTTCCTAGCCTCTATGTTTGTGTTAACTGAACTTTATGTTTAATTTTGAAAAATAGGGATTTTTATCATTGTAGAGCTCTAGATAGAAATTATCAAGATAGCATAATATAAAATTTGATTTCATTTGACTTGGAGCATAGCATGTAGTCCATTTTTAGTATAAAAATCATTGCTATAATCCTCCATGTATTAGAATTAATTGTAATCTAATAGTATCCATCACTTTTATATGAAAATTGATTTTGATTTTATGATGTAGGATTTTGTAAGATTTTTTGACACATGGCACTTTGTCTCTAATTTTGATTACTTAGTCACCCTTTTGAGATTTGATATGTTCATTATCCTTTTAAAGTTGTCATAAATCACTTAGTCATGAATTTTATATTTATTATTTGAAGATGACTATGTTTATAGTTAAACATAGCATCTACCTATATCATTATGGGATGTATGTAATAGTTTCACTTTATCTCTTGATTTATGCATTTTTTTGAGTATATTGTTTGCTTCAGTGTACAAAAAAGTGAGGTGATGAAAATGGCATGAGGCATGGTGGTTAATTATGTATTAGATGGACACATGGAATAATATATGAGTGACACATGGAAGCTGATAATTTAAATGTTGACACATGGTATTTCATCATTGCATCACTTAGTTTGTATCCTTATATTATTTCAATTTATATATTGACCTTTGTGTATAAAGATGATGACATATGACATGTTTTTGCTTAGTCATTTAGTCATCTATATATATAACTTAGATTTTTTCCCTAAAGCCTATGATAAATTGATATTGAGACACATGGAGTAATCTCACTTTTTAGTCAATCATTAGTTTCCATGACCTAGTTTTTCTTCCTAAGACTTTCAATCAACCGAGATGGTGCAACTTGGCATAATCTTGTGTAGTCAGCTGGTTAGAAAAAATTCAAACTCAATGTTATATAAACATTGGTAGTATATGATATTTAGATAAGAAATTTCCACTTTCAATTTCAATTTGATTTGTAAATTATATGACTATAAAGTCCAAAAAACTCAAGAGACTTGAAAATCCAAATGATAGCTAGGTTAGTTCAATAAATCAAATAAAAACAAAAGTAACCTTTTAAACTAAATTTTAAGTTACAATATTTAAAGATAAAGTTTATGAAATGGAAATGGATTATTATAAATTGATATTATACATGTTTATTCTAATTTAAAAAAATTAATTGGGACCAAATATATAATATTTTAAGAACAAATGGATCCTTATTTGAATCTTTTGAAAAATGGGCATGTTGGTCACAAGACCTAATATAAAATTTTAAAGAAATATTTTTTGGAGTATTTCATCCAAATATTTTTTCAACATAAAAAATTTAATCAAATCCAATGTCTCTTTGAATCTAGAAACAAATTGATGTGCATGTTTCATTTGGTGTATATCATAAGATACTTTTGATAACAATGTATAAAACTACACATCATAGTTTTGCATAATCTTTGAAGCATAATGATTAATATCTTTGATAATGTAAATGTTTTGTTTCTTAAACTAAAATTTCTGAATCCACTCAAGAATGTAGTCATGATTGGATCAAAGTCTGATAAATTTAGATTTTGATCAAATTTATTATATCACATATGTGCAAAATCCATGAGTTTCATGGATAAGTGGATTACATTTCACTCTAGAGATGCCACTCCCTTGAATCCCTAAGATATCTCTCATTTGTGCACATGATAAGTGACATCCTCTACACCTCAATATTATAAAAACTTTATTTACATATCATAAAATACTATTATCTTTTATCTATTTGATGTGCTTACACAACAATTTTGGAAGCTAAACTTCCACATCCACCAATAGTTGTATGACTCATGCTTACCTAATAATAACTATTGGATTTCCCTCTAAAACATTTCTTTCTACCAATGGACCTTTCATCTCATCCCCTCTTTTTGGTATACTAATAATGGACATAGCTCAAGTATCTTATTCAAACCACTCACAAATGACTAGTATGTGGAACCTTTTTGTTTAATGAAAACTTATTCACTTTTATAAAAAATATAATTCCAATTTAATTGAATTTTTCAATATGAAACAAAATGTGTACATGCATAAGTTTTATGAAAAATGAGATCTGATATTTCTACAAGACTTATTCATATTCCTTCACATTATGGTGGTTTCACATCCATATTTTTAAATTGAATCTCCTCAAGTATTGATCCTTCCACATGCATCACTTCTTCTCCATTTAATCACTTATCTTCTTACTATAAATTAGTAATGTTCACTCCCTATTCTACATGTACTTACAACATCTAAATGACTTAGCTTAATCTCACATGCAAGGTTCATATTTTTTTACCTCAAACTATTCTCTCATTCTTTCTCTACTTATGTCATGTTTATCTCATCTCCAACTCACCCATTTCCTTTCCCTCTTACAAAGAAAAGTTTATCCTACCATTTATAGGGTTTCAAATTTGAAATTTTATTTCATCAAAAATAGTCTTTTTCACTATTTTTGGCCCCCCATGACAAAATTCCAACCCCTATAGTTTAAAACTTGACTTGTGATGCCTCTTAACCTTGTTGATAGCCATCCTATGTCTTGTGATGCCTTAAAATAGTCTCTTAAAGTCTCGTTGGTAGAGTTTAAGGTTTCTTAACATATTTTAAAGTTTTTGGAGATGTTAAAGTTTATGAGTAACATATTTGTATTGTTATTTGAATTTTCTCCTTGTGTCATGTTTTTTGTACCAATTCATAAGCAACTTTAGGTCATCAAGTGAGGTCTCAACAATAGGTCTAGATATGAATATGAGGACAATTAGAGTTAATCTAAGAGGTCAAGTGGTGAAGTGTACTTGTAAAGGTGATTTTAAAATATGAAATATATGTCCTAATTATAAATATGTAGGCACAAATCAAAAATAAATTAGATATTTCAAGTTCAACATATGGAAGAACATGATCATTCTTTGGAAAAGTAGTTTAGTCTCTTGTATAGACTAAGAGAGCTTATCTTCAAGTGAAAATCATTTTATAATGTTTATTAAACTCTCTTAGGGTCATATATATGTCCTTCACATCTTCACATGTCTACTCATGCAAAAAACACATCGCCTCTCTTGTCGAGCTCCTTAGCAACCTTCCAAAGGTAGTTTTAGTTTGTTTATTTCATATAGAGGAGAGAAAGTTAGACTTAATTTTTTAGCAAAGGAGGGGACCCTAATTACCTTAATTTTTTTGGAATTGGTTATCTAATTCATATCCTTATATTTATTAATAATTTCAAAGAAGTTAGGGGGTCAAAATGTACTATGAAACCTTGTACGGTCAGTTTTGAACTTTTTAAGTGAATTTGTGATCTTGTTTCTAAAGGATTAATATTTAAAATGTTACTATAGATCCTTATTAGTATTTTTAAACCATATCCTATCATATTCATGCTTTTACAAGTCATAAATGAGTAGCATCCTTCAAGAATGGTGAAGTTTAAGGTTTGCATTACATATTTTTGAGTTCTCCAAGAGGTTTGATGTAAAAAAGTGTTTGTGATAGATTTTAATAATGTCTATATACCTGTTACATATTTTATAGGGTCTTTAATAAGTTTTTTAGCTTCCATCAAGTTTTAAATTTCAACCATGACCATCTTGTCTGAATGTGTCTTCATGGTTTGCAGTCATGAAGATGATGGTTTTAATTTAAGAAATAATGTATTTCACATTATCTAACTCCCTTAATCCCTTCCAAGGAATCATTTGAGCCTAAATAGACCAAACATGAAAGGAATGTAAAGCTACCAGTTTGTAGGTATTAAAAGGATGAAGGTTATACAAGGTATAATGATTTTGAAAGAGGTTATGGGCTTGAAATGAAAATCAATGTCTATGGTACACATTGGTGCTAACCTCTTATACTTTCTCCAAACCTCCTCAATTCCCATAGAGTCTAAAATCATTCACAATGTGGTACTTCTTCTAGATTGCAATCAGTAGTTCATCAATAACTTTATTTTGGGCCTCTCATAGGGTTTTTAACTACTAACAAGTAGAGTAAGGGTGGATGACATCTGAAATGTCTTGGAGAAGTTTTTTTCACTACCAATAGGTCTAAGATAATAATGTTATGATATCATGGTATAAAAATACTACCAAATGGGCTTGGATTATCCAAATGAATAGGAATGTAGACCTTGATGGGGTTGGTTCAGATTTGTGTAAGATAAACAAAGAATAAAGGATCTAAATACATAGATAACAAAATATTTATAACACACTAACAATATATTATTATTTCATTCTAATTGATTAAACATATACGAGATATGACAAATTATATAGGAAAGTTATTTCCTATAATAGGGAGATACAATCTCCACCAATATCTCTCAAAAATAAACTAACAAATCATTAAGCCATTAATATAGATTCATGTATAAGTAAAATATATTATTTCTATAAATAATATATTTTACTAACCAACTAACTATACATGATATATTGTTAATATATCAATGTAACTAATTACTAACATTCCATATGATAATTACTTTTTAGTAAATAATAATTTACCTTATATTAAATACATAAATGTGAGCACTAACATTAGGCTATCCCTAACATTCCCCCCTAATGAGAACATGGGAAAGACATCATCATATACTACAACTCTCACAAAACTCAAATGATGGTTTTTCACTTGGCTAACCACCAACCTACAAACATCAGATGGTTTTACATTTGGTTTACCAATAACCTACAAACAATAGATGGTTTTACACTTAATTTACCACCAACCTAAATACAAAGGTTGGTTTTACATGTGCTTAACAAACAACCAAAAACATCCAGAAGGTTTTATAGGTTAACCCATAACCTACATAATCCTAAAACATTTTATTATTCCTCATCATTATTTTTAACTCAAGGGGAATTATAAAAATGACTGCTCACTTATTTCAATACTTAAATAGGTATGTACTTTTTTTCTTATTTTCAACACACAATGGAAAAATATGAAAATCACACCATATTGTTTGTGTGTGTGTGTGTGTGTGTGTGTGTGTGTGTGTGTGTGCGCATGCGTGCGCGTGCGCGCGTGTGTGTGCACCACCAAAACATTCTAGGCCCTATTGTTGGTGATTGATGAGAGGATATGGAAACCTCCTTCCTCCATGCCTCCAACCTCTAGTAGGTGATGTTACTTACTCAACTAATAAGATCTTGAATCTCATGTCATTTTGAATGGAATGGGGTCTCCCCCACAATATGTATGTCATGTAAAAGTGAAAATACGTCCATGAAGCAAATATTTTTATAATTTTTTAAACAATAACTCTATACAACATTTTGAATTTTTTGACTTGACTCTTTTGACTGTTGATATTAACACAATGATTAAAATTTATAATTTTCACTAAAATTTATTAATGACTTATAAAATTAACTCTAAAAACATAAAGTGACATAATGAAATATTGTGACTTCAAAAATACTATAGACTCTTAGACTATGAATCAATTTTCAATTGTGACAAAAGACACTAAATCTATTTGACTTTTTCTTTTGAAAAGTTTTAACAATGATTAAAAAAAACCAACTATGAACTAATATAAGTGTTATTTCTAAATGAAAAAAATTTCAATAAACTTATATTCTTATAACATAAAAAATGCCTAAAAATATGTAAGGAACTTTAATGATTCTATGAAATTAGATTTAACACCAAACTAAACTTAACACCTAATAACAAACTATAAAGTTAGTTTGAAACATTATAATAACATTAACAAAATAAATTCTTATTGACACCTACGTAATGGTGATGGAGATGGAAAAATTGGCATGTGGTGAATAAGCCAAGCTTAAACGGTTTATAAAATGTGTGTATCTACTCACACCTTGTATTGATTTCCTTAATCCATATGTGGTATGATCTTTGAGATGTTTGTCAACCACAAACTCCTCATGAAGATAACCAAGTCTATGGATGCATGAAGTAGATCAAATATATTTGAGCTATGATATGTCTCCCTTAGATTTTATTCTATGTGTATGGGTCATAATTACATTGGTGATAGGATGTAGGACATATATGAAACTGCACAGAAGTTGTTATAGGAACCAAATTGCATGAATTCTTGAATACTGATCTACATGAGATAACTAATATGACTACATGTGATTATTATTATTTTAATTCAATTTAGTCCCAATACTTGTGCAAAGATATAAAGATGATATCTTTAATGCTTGGATGCAAGTTGAGTTTTATGTCAATGCATTGAGCAATAAATCAATCACTTAGAATAATATCATAGATTTTGAACCTATAACGAATCAATGAGAGGTGGTAATATATTATTAATAGAGATAAATAACTAAGAATGGATATTAAAAAATCTATACTGCACATAAATTTTAGAAATATGAAGTTTATAATAGTAGGGGCATAATCAAATATGATAGACATGTCATCAAGAACACAAGGGTTGGTCATCTAAGTGCATCAATGAAAGATTCAAACAATGGATTTGGAGGTGGATAAATCTTGATAACAAAAGTGGATATGATGTGTTGACCAAAAAGAATCATAGATAGGTGATGAATCTACTAAAAATTCAAATCAAATCAAGCATGCCAAAATCCTTGTTGACTATTGACAACGTGTGGGAAGAATTTGTTTTGCATTCTTGGCTCAAAGAATAGTTGAATAAAGTAAAGAATATACAAAATGAAAAACTAAATACTTGATTTAATATCCACCAGATGACATTGTAATAGATCTATGTTGGTGTGAACCTTCCAATAATGCAATTTTAGGCAAAAACAATTCAAAGCTAGCTTCTTTATTATCCAAAATGATCCAAGCATAATTATTATTCCTCATTATGTGGGGCAAATCATATGACAATTACCCCTAGGAATAAATCATTTTCCCTTCACAGTATATCCCTATTTTTATACCAAATGATGGGGCTAGTTCAAATTTGTGTATGATAAACAAAGAATAAAGGAGTCAAATACACAGGTAATAAAATATCTCTAACACACTGAAAATATATTATTATTTCATTATGATTGATTAAACATATATGGGACATTACAAAATATATAGGAAAGCTATTTCCTATAATATGGAGATACAATCTTCACCAATATCTCTCACAAATAAACTAACAAACCACTAACCCATTAATAGAGATTCAGGTATAAGTAAAATATATTATTTTTATAAATAATATATTTTACTAACAAACTGACTATACATGATATATTATTAATATATTAATTTAATCAACTACTAACATTCCATAAGATAATTACTATTCAGTAAATAGTAATTTACCTCGTAGTAAATACACAAATGTGAGCACTAACATTAGGCTATCCCTAATAGACCTATAGGTCTACAGACTTGTATGTTAACATTTGTACCTAGTCTTGCATGAGATTCATTAAAATAAATTCATTGATGACCTTCTAGACACCCTCTCTTTCCCTCAATGTTTTGAGGTTAATGGGGATGGAGATGGGAGAGATGGACTTTGGCTTGCCTTTTGGTACATATCTCCCCCTTCCCCTGGAACTATAGATTCCAAAGATTCATTGGATGATAAAATCCATTCTACAATGATATTCTCAAGAAGCCTCAAACACCTACAATCCCCTTAATTATGAAATGAGACTACTCTCATATGATGTACTATACTTGTAGGTTTAGGATTATGGTTTCTTCATTATCTTAAGACTTTTAGAGATGAACAAAGATGCTCCAAGGTAAATAAGATCAATTTTCCTAGTGAACATATTCTACAAACAAACATCATTGGTTTTAAAATCTTAAATAGTAAAATCTCTAGTGTAACATAGTGGATAATCAATAAGCCTAAATGAAGACTTATAAGACTGTGCATAAGGCTTGAGGAAATTATCAAAATTTGAGATAGATTATAGGAGTGATGAAATTCAATGTGATCATGAGGACCATGAGAAATAATTGAATATAAGGGATAGAGGTCTAAATAATAGAATCATCTAAAATCATGCAATCTCAGTCATACAACTTGGAAAACCAAAGTGAATGCACTTATAAGCATGTGGGTGAAATATGAAGGAAAAGTGCATGTTTTGGGAAATTTGGAAGAATAATCACTTGAAGAAGGTGAATATGATATTATCAGTCATTTTCATAAGTTTTAGACTCGGTACAATAGAAATAAAAGTGTTAAAAGGGTTTATTCGGGTTACATCAATTTATTAGTAAACCCTAAGCGTGGGATAATGTAAGTTGCAGTCAAGAAAAGGGATAAGGGGGAGAATATAATCACCTTCACACCTCATATAGGGTGGAATAGATTCTAAGGATAAGTTTAGAGTCTAAAACAATCACTTTTACTCCCTTTTTTCATGATTTCCTCTCTTTTGAGATCACAAGTGCATACCTAGTCACCCAAGTGACCAATTTCATCTTGTAAGAGCTTGATATAGAGGTTGTATAGGTAGATTTTTTTTGGGTTTTTAGGGAGGTGTCCCTACTTCCATTATATAGAGTTAATTCTTAGATTAGTCCCCTATATTCTATGAATAATCATTAAGAATCTAGGCTCCTCTAAACCCTACTCAAACCTTGTAAATGACCCAATGACTGGGTTTTCTCATGAAATAACTATAAATGGATTATTTTGGCTTGGGAATGGTTAGTATGAATTTCATATTTCTTATGGTCACCTGAATAGACCATTTTTTGGCATGTATAAGTTACTATTGTACATAAATTGTCCAAGAGATGAATGTTGTAAGACTAGAAATGTAGGTTTTGATGGTTCTCCATGAAATCTAACTAAGTGAGGACTAATGTAATATATTAGGATCATTTATGACCTTGATAAAACATTATATGATTCCCTTAAATATCTCATGAGAGGTATCAAAGAAAATTTGTAATTCTCAAAACAATTTCAAAAGAGTAAAGAAGAAAACTAAAGAGTCTCAAAGCACCTATGGAACTTGTGATAGTTGCATGAGATGTTGAAAATATTATAATTATTGGCATACTCATAACATTAGCATAGAATATTACCACATATAAACAAGTTTCTAAGAGATGTATGATTAGGTAGAAACCAACAAGGTGACTTGTCAATCCTTAATCAAGAAGAAGAGTAGTTTCAAGAGAGAAGGGTTATGTGTCACTCCTACACCAACTTCATGAAACTCATCATTACTCTAAGATCACACATGTTGAGAAAGTGATTAGGATTTTTTATAACCTCTTTCTTATTTATAACTTATTTCATCATGAGTGACACTTTTCTAGGACCTTCTCTAATGCCCATCTTTTCTCTTCTTCTCATTATCTTCGATATATACATCCTTGAATGGCTTGTTATAGATCCTTCCACCATGATTATATTGAATCAATACTCTTTTTTAATGCCTCTAATCAATATATGTAGTGTAAACAATTGAATGGTTGATGAAATCAAGTGTAGACTTAGCTCAACTTGGTTTATTATCTTATTCTTCTTCCCTTCATGTAGTTTAGCTCATTATTTTAGGTTTTAGATAGTGTCATTAGGGGTCACTTATGAATTAGAAGTGGAAATAATATTCCTTCCTAACCCAACAATAGCTTACCTCTCTAAAAATCACTAATGTGATAGGTGCAAGTTGAGAGTAGTGTGCATGTCTTTCAGTCCTATAGGTCATAATACATATGTAATAGGTGTTAGTGGTCTTAAGATTTAGTGTATCACCTCCCTAGTTAGGTTTATTTCATTTTATCCCTCTCCCTTTCCCATTACAAGCTAGTAGTGTAGTGTTGTGATCCTAATTAATACATCAATTGAAGCTAGCCCTATAATCTAGATATTTAATCCACCTATTAGGCCACCTATATCCTAGGATTATCTCTATGTTACCTCAAATTATGAAGGCTTCAACAACCTTCCAAAGGGTGCAAATTTGGGTGATAAAATATTTGGCATGCCTGGTGGGACAAGATATTTCATCTATTGAAGATTTATTAGTGTTTCTCTTCAATAGACCAACCTTTGGAGACATGAACACAAGCATCAATGGGGATTTCAAGTTCATTTAACTAGTTTTATCAATATGGGTATTTTTTCAAGTAAGTACTCTTTATGTTTTTCCTTTAATATGAATTTTCATGGCTAAGTTTAGAGTGGATTTTAATTTTACTCAAGTTGGTGAGTCATATTATGCCTATGTTGATCTTTATCAGTAGTATAATATGCTATATTAGCCTAATGTTTATCCATATCAATCTTAAAATGACCCTAATTACCCTCCATATGAACCTAATTATCCATATGACTAGCCTTTCTATAAAAATTATTAGTCTTCCCCCTTCTTCAATAACCTTACCAAGCTTGTCAACCTTCATATCAGTCTTATCAAGCTTGTCATCATCCCAATATATATCATGCTCATGATCTCAATCAGCCTAAAGTGAGTTTTGAAAAGATAAAAATTGAATTTGAAGCATGTCTAAATAGATAAATTAAAGCTAGGGTAGAGTCTTTGCCTATGCAATCCCCATTCATTCCTCTTCAATAGCCTTAAACCTTTCCATCTTGAAATTCAATCCAATAATACATTCAAAAGAATAATGAAATTCTTGTTAAGAAAAATAAGACACCCATATCACAACTAAATTTTCTCTCTTTAACAATTCCTAAAAGAGTCCATTATCCCCAATATCTCAAGTTTCAAAAGTGTTCCCTCAATTCCAAAACCATCTCATGAGCATATTCATTATCCTCCCACCATCTCCCCTTTTGAATAAGAACATATTTTATGGGAGGTAAATGAAGAAGATAAAATTTTATCTGAACATGATAGAGATACTTCAAATGAATATGATGAGGAGATCATCATTGGAACACCTCTTGGTGAAGAGAAAATAAAATTAGTCTTTAGAGATGAATGGAAAGGTGATCTTGATGAAGTGGTAGTAGACTTTGAAGGAGATAACACTCCTAAATGTGAAAAAAATTCAATTGAGATAGTTATAATAATTTCCTAGCCAGCTAGTCATCTTTAAAATATCATGGATGACCAAGAGAAATAGTTCTTAGAGCCTCTTAATGAATTAGAACAACTAGCTATAGTAGATGTGCATTTGGACATCTTACAAGATGTCTCAAGTGGCCTAGATGGGGTAGAATCTTGTCTTGAATTCCCTTGTTTATTTGAAAATGATGACATTCCTTCTTATTACAAGTAGTACCTAATGAAATTGGATCCAAATGAACATGAAGACAACAAGGCAAATAAGATAAAATATAGTGACCTTACTTGCTTAAGACAATAAAAATAAGATTAGGTTCTAGCTAATCTTGAGATAGATGACCTCTCAAAATAACAAGATGAAATTTTGAGTGAGATTAGAATGTTTCTTAGTGAGCAAGATATAAAAATTGAGGAAACAAACCTACAAATGTTATGTGACTTCATTAAGGAATTTAAACACCTTGATAATCATATAGCTCCTAAATAGAAGGATGAGGGTGATATTCAAGTTTTCCTCATTCACATTACCCACGTAAAAGATCCAAATGAGGATTGGTAGCATTACATTGAGCTCCTTCAAGAGAGTTAAGTCCTTTACAAAGTTATATTTCATATTGTAAATCATGTTCATGAGGAGGTTTATAAAGATGTATCTATTGAAGACCATTATGCAGCCTAGAATAAAATGCCAAAATTCATAAAGAGTTTGATGAACTTGTAAAAGTTGATAAGCAACATTATTATACTCAAAATTTCATAGAGGACCAAGTACAATGCCTAGTGGAGCATCATTGGATGAGGATGAATCTATTCCTATAATTTATAATATGATCAATGGTGAAGCTCTCTTCAAGATCAAGGAATAACATAAGGTAATACTTGAAGTACAAGATGAAGTTATCTTCATAGGTGAATTTTTTTTTCTATGGACTCACTTGAGAATATGCTAAGAAGATCACCAATCAAGATGAGGGTGAAGCCAACAAGATCAAGGTCTAAGAGGAAACTTACCTTATACCATTTTCTACTTCATGGAGTAAAAGATCTCATAAATTTCCCCTTTGATCCAGGAGTAAAAAGATATGTTACGGTTAGTTATGTGTAGAAGGTTTCTTATGTCTTATTTTCCCTAAGTGCTTGTTAGCACAAGTGTATTATCTTGTTCTTATCTTGTTGTGTGTTATCCTTTGTTTTTATGTGTTTGGGAGGGTAAATATGTTGTCTTGTATTGTCTCAAGATATTATAATCAAATATAAATGTCTAATATGGTTTGTGGTAGAGTGAAAGCAACTCCATAGCCCAATGGACTAGTAAGGCTACCAGTATAGTAAGCATAATAAGCATGATATCCCTATGAATCACCAAATTATTGATCATGTTTTGCCCTCCAAGCCAAAAGGTCAAGCCCTTTAATTTAAAACATGACTTATGATGCCTCCTAACTTTGTTGATAGCCATCATATGTCTTATGATGCCTAAAAATGGTCTCTTGAGGTCTCTTTGGTAGAGTTTAAGGTTTATTAACATATTTTAAGGTTCTTGGAGATGTTAAGGTTTATGAGTAACACAGTTGCATTATTATTTTAAATTTATCCTTATGTCATATTTTTCATGCCAAGTCATGAGCACCTTTAGGTTATCAAGTGAGGTCTCAACAAGAGGTCTATCTATTAATATGAGGCAATGAGCCATAGTATAGGTTCTTATGACATGATTCAAAGGTTTTATCTATTTAAGTCACTTTCATGCTTTAGCTATGCATATGAGGTCTATTAGAGTCAATCTGAGAGGCCAAGTGGTGAAGTGTGCATGCAAAGTTGATTTCAAAATATGGAATATATGTCCTAATGTTAGATATGTAGGTACAAATCATAAATAATTCATATATTTTAGATCCAATGTATGGAAGAGCATGATCATTTTTTGGAAAAGTAGTTTAATCTCTTGTGTTCACTTAGAGAGCTGATATTCAAGTTAAAATAGTTGAATAGTGTATCTTAAACTCTTTTAGGGCAATATTTATGTCATTCATGTCTTCACAAGTAAAATCATGCAAACACACATTGCCTATCTTATCAAATCTTTGGCAAGCTTGCAAAGTTAGTTTTAGTTTTCTTATTACATATAGAGGAGAGAGAGTTAGGACCTAAGTTTTTTACTAGAGGAGGGGGCCCAAATGAAATTTAAGTTTATGGAATTGGTTATTTGATTCATCTCCCCATCTTTATGAATAATTACTAAGAAATTAGGGGGTCAAAATACACTATCAGACCTTACAAGGTTGGTTTTCGACTTTTCAAGTGAATTTTTGTGCTTATTGTTGAAGGAGTGAGTTTTTAAAAGTTCCTATAGATCCCTATCAATATTATAAAACCATCTCTAGTCATATTCATGATTGTACAAGTCATAAATGAGTAGCATCCTTTAGGAAATGTGAAGTTATAGGTTTGCATTACAAAGTTTTGAGTTATCCAAGAGGTTTGATGTGAAAAATTGTTTTTGATGGATTTTAATAATGTATATATACACCCTCTATCTTTTATAGTGTCTTAAATAAGTTTTCAAAATTACATAAAGTTTCAAATTTCAACCATGACCATCTTGTGTGAATGTGTCTTCAGGGGTTGTAGGCATTAAGATGATGGATTTCATTTAATAAACATTATCTTGCACCTTCTCTAACTCCCTCAAGCCCTTCCATGGCATCATCTAAGCCTAAACAGACCAAACATGAAATGAATATAAAGTTACATGTCTGTAGGTTTTAAGATGATGAAGGTTATACTAGGTATGATGCTTTTGAAAGAGGTTATGGGCTTGGAATGAAAATCAACACCTGTGGTACACATTGGTACTAACCTCTCATACTTTATCCATACTTCCTCAATGCCCATAGAGTCTAAAATCCCTCACAATTATGGTACTTCTTCCTAATTTCAAGTATTAGTGCATCAATAATAATGTTTTTGGCCTCTCACAAGGGTTTAAAGTGCTTATAAGTAGAGTAGGGGTGGATGACATCTTGAGATGCCTTGGAAAAAAATTTGGCACTACCAACAGGTCTAAGAAAAGAAGGTGTTGACAACATGATATAGAAAGACTCCCAAATAGGATTGGATGATCCAAATGAATAGTAATGTAGACCTAAAGGTATACAAACCTATAGGTCAACATTTGTACCTAGTCTTTCATGAGAGTAACTAAAATAAATTCATTGGTGACCTTATATACACCCTCTCTTTCCCTCAATGTTATAAGGTTAGTTTCAAGAAGCCTCAAACACCTACAATCCCCTCAAGCCTCAAATGAGCCTACTCTCATATGATGTACTATAATTGTAAGTCTAGGATTATGGTTTCTTCATTATGTTAATGATTTTAGAGATGAAAAATGATGCTCCAAGGTAAATAAGATATTTTTTCCTAGTGAACATATTATACAAACAAACATCATTGGTTTTAAAATCTTAAATAGAAAAATCTCTAGTGTAACATAGTAGAAAGTCAACAAACCTATATGAAGACTTATAGGCATATGTATAAGGTTAAAGGAAATTTACAAAAATATAAGATAGATTAGAGGAATGATGAAATTGAAGGTCATCATGAGGACCATGAGGAAAACATTAAAAAAAAGTGACAAAGTTCATAAGAATTGAATCATCTAAAAGCATGCAATCTCAATCATACACCTTGGAAAATGTAATTGAATGCACCTACATGCCTATGGATGAAATGTGAAAGAAAAGTGCATGTTTTGGTAAATTTAGAAGAATTAAAACTTGAATAATGTGAAGAAGACATTTATATTCATTTACATAAAGTTTAGACTCAGTAATATAGAAATAAAAGTGCTAAGAGGGTTTATTAGGGTCACTTACATCAATTTGTTAGTAAACCTTAAACATAGGCTAATATAAATTGTAGTTAGTAAAAGGGATAATGGGGAGAAGAGAATCACCTAAAAACCTAATTTTAGGTGGCACAGATCCTAAGGAGAAATTTAGAGTCCAAAACAAACACTTATACTCCCTTTTCTCACAAGTTTCTCTCTGTTAAGTTCACAAGTACATACCCAATCACCTGAGAGACCACTTTCATCATGTGGGAGCTTGATAGAGAGGTTGCATGGGGTATATTGGTGTTTGGGTTTGTCAGGGAAGCATCACTAATTCCATAATCTATATTTAGTTCTTGGATTAGGTCCCTATTCTCTATGAACAATCATTAAGAATACAGTCTCCTCTAAACCTTGATCAAACCCTATACATGACCAAATGATTGGGTTTTATCCTCATATGAATCTAAATGTATTGGTTTGGCTTGGTAATGATCAGGATGAATTTTTTGTTTCTTATGGGAGCTTGAATAATCCATTGGTTGGCATGTGCAAGTTACTATTATAAATAAATTGGCTAAGAGATGACTATTGTAGGCCTAGAAATGTAGGCTTTGATTACTCTCCATGAAATATTACTGAGTGAGGCCTAATAAAATCTCTTGGGATAATATATGAACTTGATAAAAAAAATTATTATACCATCCAATCTCTCATGAGAGGTATCAAGGAAAAAATTATTATCAATCCAATTGCAGAGTAGAGAGGATAACTGAAGAGTCTCAAAGCACTTATAAAACTAGTGATAGTTGGACAAGATGTTACAAATCCTAGAATGATTGGCACACTTACAATGTCAAAATAGAATATTCCCATATATTAATAAGTTTCTAAGATAGGGAATAATAGTTAGAAACCAATAAGTGACTTGTCAATATTTAATCAAGAAGAAGAGCAATTTCAAGAGAGAAGGGTTATGTGTCACTCCTATTCCAACTTCATGAAACTCATCATTAATTCAAGTAAACACATGTTGAGAAAGTCCTTAGGAATTTTTATAACCTCTTTATTTTTTTTAACTTGTTTCATCATGAGTGACACTTATTTATAACCTTATCTAATGTTCATCTTCTCTCATCTTCTCATTCTCTTCTATATATACAACCTTAAATGGCTTGTTATGGATCCTTCCACCATGATTATGGTGAATCCGTACTCTTTTGTAATGCCTTTAATTAATATATAGCTGATTTTTCCTTATTACATGGCTACATAGAGTGTAAATAGTTAAATGGTTGATGGAATCAATTATAGACTCAGCTCACCTTGGTTTATTATCTTGTTCTTCTTGCCTTCATACAATTTAGCTCACTATTTTAGGTTATAGAGAGTATCATCATTGGTTAGTTTTGGATTAGAATTGGAAATAATATTCCCTCCTAAACCCACAATACCTTACCTATCTACAAATCACTAATGTGATAGTTGCAAGTTGAGATTAGTGTATGTCTTTCAGTCCTATAGGTCATAGTGCATATGCAATAGGTGTTAGTAATCTTAAGATTTGGTGTATCGCCTCCCTAGTTAGTTTTCTTTCATGGTGTCCCTCTCCCTTTCCTATTACAATCTATTAATGTAGTTTTGTGATCCTAATTGATACATCAAGGGGAGCTAGCCCTAAAATCTAGAGATTCAATCCACCTATTAGGCCACTTATAGCCTATGATTGTCTCCTTGTTACCCCAAATTGTGAAGGCTTGCATAAACTTCCAAAGGGTACAAATTTGGGTGATAACAAGTATTTCATAAGAATTCTACCTATCTTCACTAGAATTACAAATATAATCCTAGTAATGGGACTATGATATTATGTTTTGTAAGTCTTCCTTTCTATAGGCCTACAAGAATAAACTATTGATGTAGTACACAATAAATACATTTATTAAAAATAATGTTACCAAAAAAATTGGGTTAAGAAAAATTACACGTTACTAAAAATAAAAGGTTACTAAAATCAAAAAGTTTATAAAAATAGATATGTACTCAAAGTATAAAGTTAATAAAATAGTAGGTTTCTATAAAATAGTAATTTTCAAAATCTTCTAAAAATAGGAAGTTTCAAAATTTAATAAAAAATGACTAGTTAACTCTAGGATTAGACTTTATTTTAATATGATCTATAGAAGTTCATACTAATAGTTTTTTAATTTTAATAAAATATTAATCATGCATGTCAAATATATGTATGAATTGTGCATTATTAAATGACTCTATGTGTTTTTTTTAGAAGAATAATGTATATTTAGTAATATAATATTCTATTTTGTGCTCAATATATTTTTTTGAAATATTATAGTATGTTTTGGAATTATTTCACCCTTGGCCTCATCATTTTGTATCAAAGCTTTAAATATAAGAATAATAGTGAAGTTAAGATTTTACATGAATTTTTCTTATGTTTAGAATTTCATTTTAGTGATTTTTTTAATAATGGTATTTTCATAATAAATATTACAAAAAGAGGATGTTATGCTTAGATAAAAATAAGTGTATGAGAATTGAAAAGGAAAGTGGATTAGATTACATAATTTATTGTAGTATAAAACAAAGACAAATAGGAGATGAAATTGATTCAGAAAGAAAGATGGAGGAATAGAGAATGATAAAGCATAATAAAAATATTATGGAGGTTATCAAAGAATTGAGGGAGGTGGTTATGAGAATAGAGTTTATTCAAGAGAAAGGTTGCATGTATCACACCATGTGTTGTTGGAATGAAGGAGGGAAAAGAAATATACCAAGAAGACCTTAAAAGTGTTAAATTAATCTATTGTTGAAGGAGTGCTTATAACATTAGGAATACATAATAAACAAGTTCATGGACAATGGGTTTTATGCAGTGAGATGGTGCATATGAATATGATCATCATGTTACAAAAAATTCTCTCATTTATTATAAGGATGAAAGTGAAGGGAAGAATGAATAGGGTGAAGATGAAAAAAATAATTTATATAGGGTTTAAGAGAATAATTTATTGAAAGTTGATGTGAAAGTTGAAGATACATATGTAAATGGTTATATGAATGAAGATAATACTAAATATGATGTTTATTTGCACATTTTTGAAAAAAAATCTCCCATGAATCATGAAAATGAAGATGAAAGTGAATTTGATGAGATGTAAGAAGAGAGAGAAAACCATTTTATAGATGAATATTACAATCTTTAAATCGAATGAACATAATGTTTATTTCAACCTTTATGATTCAGTTGAGTAGAGTAGAGATGTAAGAAAGGCATAAATTATCTTTGCAAGTATACATGAGCTTGTACAAGAAGAGGCATGGTTCAATAAATAGAGAAAAATAAGGAAGGTAAGTAAAACAATATTTTAACTAAGAGGTTTAAAAATTTTCAATTAGAAGATAATGATGCATTGATAATAAAAAAATTGGCAAAAATAGTAGGTTACTAAAAATGTAGGATACTAAAAATATCATCTTACTAAAATTATAAAGTCAATGTTAAAAATAAAAGGTTACTAAAAACTATAGGTTGTAAAAAAATAGTAATTTTTAAAAATTACAAAAAAATAATGTTTTGAAAACCTATAAATATATAAAGTTTAGTTAAATCTAGGATTAAACTTTATTTTAATAGGAGCTAGAAAAACAAGTTCAATTAACTCTTAGACTAGATTTTATTTTAAATAGGATTTTAATTATGTATGACAAATATTTATATATGTTGTTAATTATTAACATACTCTATGGATTATTTGACAAAAATAATTAATAATGAGTAATAAGTTTATCCCTTTTGTACTCATTAATTTTATCTAGAATATTATTCTGTGTTTTGAAATTACCACACCTTTGGCCCTATTGACTATGCATAATAGATACAAATACTCATAATGATGATATATTATCTAGCTCAATTATGTCGTATGAACTCAAATTAAATGAAACAAGATCACCCCAAGAATCATATTTATATAACAAAATTAAGTATCAATAAGCTCATACACAAGTCATACAAACCTAACCTTAAATACAACAAAATGAAAATTATATTAACATAACATAAAGATTGAACATAATCTTAATTAATCAAGTGCATCATCATTACAATATATAAACCAACATATATAAACACTCAATGAATGTATAAAACTTTGCAGTCATGTTATGATTTCATTAAAAACATCTTCAAGAGACTTGATCTCATTAAAATCTAATTTTTCTCCATAAAGTATCTTTCAATAATATTTCCTACAAAATGTGTACCAAATCTCAACCCTTAAAATGAGATATTGACGCACATATTTATATAATTCTTGGACCCCATAAGCATCTACCAACTAGGTTTGACTAAACACCACTTGTGCATGTTTTCTACATATTATTTCACTCATCTTTTCCCTTAGAATATTATTTAACATATTATTATTTACCTATATTTATCCCTTACTACTATTTCTTTAACCTATAATGCATCTAGGGATATGTGTGTCTAACTTGTGGCTTATATACCTTTCTTATTATCTTATGGCATGTATATATGTTCTTAGTATGGTCAACCTATGGAATAACCATGGCTAAGTAGAGTATATATAGGAGGTAGTGGTTAGAATTTTATCATCATATTGTGAATTATGCTCTTATTGCATTATTGTGGAAGTTTTCCCTCAAAGTGACTTAGTCATTATTATAAAGTATTATGCTCTTTTATTAATTATTATTATGGATCTAATTATTGTACTCTTAATTCTTTGATATGTTATTCCATTATTGTAAACATCGAAGTAATCTCATTACAAATGGTATCATAGCATTGATTTGGGCTAGTTTTTGTGGCTTTTTTATTTGATTATATTGTTGCATCCATCTAAAGAGCTAAAGGATAAAAAAATGCATCTTATAATCCAAGAAGCATTTAATTTTTCTTCCACTACAGTATTGTTTGAAGTTTGTTGTTTAAATTCTAGAATTTTTTGTGTACCCTTATGAAAATTACTAATCATTGGATTTGTCTTGATAAGATGATCTAAATGTTATAATATATTACTAATATTATTTTTTAGGGATGCAACCCTCCATTCTAGGGTTTGTACATGGTTGGTCTAAATAGTAGTAGATGCATGAAATGTCAAGACACCTAAAAAACTCCTCAAAAATATGACATGAAGTCTACAAATTTAAATTTATTAGTATCTAAGGTGGTTAAACAAATTCAATAAAATATAAAATACATGCTAAGGAAGGATGATCTTGATGTATTAAAAGGGGAAATGGATTCTCTAAAGTATCAATTATCAATAATGAGTGCTCAACTAACCTATAACATATCTCAGCTTCTACAAAATAATCATCCACCACTCTAATCAAGTTTTCCTACTCAGAACAATCATGACTAAAATATTGGTTTGAATCACATGCTACCAAAAGTGGAAGTGCATAATTTTTATGGTAAGGATCCACACACTTGGATCAATCAAATATAAAAATCATTTGATCTACATTAGGCCACATGTGCACAAAAGGTGATCATAGCATCTCTATTTATAACATGAGTAGTTTATTTGGTATAGGTTGTTATGTGATCAAAATAAAAAGAAGGGTGTCTTTTTCACCTAGTTAGTGTTTACTAAGGATCTATATATATGCTTTCACAACATCTTTGAAAAATACTTCAGTCAGATAGTAAAGTTAGGAAAGATAGTTACTATTAAATATTATATTTAACAATTCTAGAATCTATTTTTATGCATGGATGATATCACTAAGAGAAAATTGACTTACCTATTCTTGTTGGGGATCAAATATATTATCCAACTTAAGGAACATATGTTTTAATCTATTGACCATTTCTAAATCCATACCATTCACATGCTAGGAAGAGGAAAATTAATTGGTCAAAAGAAGGGATTTCACTTGTGGTCACTAACATAATTTCAAAACACCATCATTTACACAACCTACATGATTGACCCCTCAATAGATAAGTGTTACAAAGGGTTATCTTTTAGTTGTGATACCAAGTGGAACAAAGGACATAATTTTTTTGAAAATAAATTATTCTAAATTGAACGTGTCAATGAAGGTGAATACAATAATGAGGTTACAAGTGAGGGTATGGAAAAACTAGAGGAGGAATCTCAATATTCTCATCATGTTATTTCCTATCATACCATTTACAGTATATTTACTCATCAAAATCTTAAGGTGGTGGAATTCCTTATGAAATATAAGGTGACAATATTGATTGAATCAAGAAGAAAACATAATTACACCAAAAATAATTTTTTTGCTCATTTGAATTATTTTATGTATTTGGCTCTAGAATTTTATGTCTTGATTGCAGATGGTGGCATGTTAAATTGTTATTAAAAATGTCATAGTATTAATATTGCCAAGGGGCACTAACTACTTAATTCTCCTATATTTTTTATTCCCATGGGTGGGGATAACATTATTTTATGAGTATAATGGCTTACGACTTTGAGCACAATAGAGATAAATTTCTAAGACTTGTTTATGTGCTTTCATTCCAAAGGTAAGACTTTTGAACTATGGGGATTAAAGACAAAGTCTTCCCAATTAGTTAGTTCACATTAGATGAAGCAGATTCTTAAAAAATGGGTGAAATTATTTGTATCATAATTATTTTCCTTATAATTTCAACTAGCACATGTCAACACATCCAAATTTATAAATGATTCTTCTTGACCATGCAATAATTTTTGAAGCAGTGTAAAAAATCTTACCACCCAATAGAGAACATGATCATGCTATAAGACTGATTCTAGGTATCACACCATCAAACATAGGACCATATAGTTATTTATATGCTTAAAAATTTAAAATTGAAAAAATGTTACATGAGATGATAGAGGTAGGTATTATCTGACATAACTAAAGTGAATATTCTTCCCTAGTGGTCATGATGTGGAAATAATGATGACACTTGGAGGATGTTCCATGGCTATTAATAACTCAATAATTACACCATCAAATATAATTTCCCTATTCTAGTCATTGATGATTTGTTATATGAATAGCATGTTGTTATTTATTTTACCAAACTAAATATTCATTCTAGTTATCATAAAATTTAGATCAAAGATAAGGATATCCATAAAATAACTTTTGGTACTCATGAAGGACATTATGATTTTATGGTCATGCTTTTGGTGTCATAGATGCACTATTTACATTTCAGGTTTGATGACTACTATTTTTAGGCCTTCTTACAGTATTTTGTGTTGGTGATTTTTTATTCCATCTTAATCTATAAAAAAATAGGAAGAACATTTTGAAGCATGTGAAATGGGTACTAAATATTCTACAACAACATCACTTTTATACAAAACCTTCCTTTATACACCTAAATTCATTCACTTCATTAATCATCACTTATATTCCTATTAATCAACACTAATTTTTATTACTTAATCCCTTTAATCCCACTAATTTATCCCCCCTTATAATCATTTTACTCATGTCCCCCATCAATATTTCATCATTCATTAACCTTAATCCTATCCCACTCTTTCATTAATCATCCTAAACCCACATTATCCCATCCTAATCCCACTTAACTATTATTTGGGAATTTTAAATTCCCATGACCAACATAACCACCTACTATCCTTCTCCTAGGCTATCCTACACACCTAGTTCTTGATCCCCACATAATCCCTATCTAATCCCCCATCTAATCATCATTAACCCCTAAGAAGGATTCTAGAATTCTCCAATTCTAGAATCCTCTCTATTCTAACCCCTCCTCTTTAGAAGCCTCTAAGTCTAGAGGCTTCCAAGGAATTTTAAATTCTTTGGATAATCATCATCCCTTGATCTCCTCCATCCAACTTCAAATCTTCACTATTGATCTCTCCCTCCAAAATTTATTTAAACAACTCCTCTCATCCATGGAAGATCATCTACCACTATCATGATATCCTCACTCCAAATCAATCCATCATCAAACATCCTTGATCAAACAACATCACCATGTCAAAATTCTGAGTCAAAGGTAATCCAACCTAATCCTTTTATTTTAATCCATTTAATCATGGTGTAGAGAATTTAGCTTTAAGATCATAGTGTTGGTTTTGAATTATATTCATCCATTTTCACTTTAGTTCTAATAGATCTATCACTTTACCTAGGTAGTTTAATGTTTGGGTGATTAAATTGCATTATTTATTTCATAGATCTCAAAAATCCTACTATGCTTCCAAATTCAATTTTGGCATCCATGATGTGGAATACTTGGGTCATATTTTTTCGCATGAAGGAGTCAATTTTGATCCTAAAAAGATCAAAACTATGATGGAGTGGCAAGTCCTAAAGACCCTAAATAACCATCATGGATTTTTTGGGCTAACATGGTACTATCACAATTTTTCTTAAATTATGGTAGCATAGTATCTCCATTCATATCCTTTTTGAATAAATATTCATTTTATTGGACTAAACTAGACACTAAAACATTTGAGTAGCTGACAGAGGCTATGTGCACCACTCCTATTTTGAGGACCCCTCATTTTTCCAAAATAAACGTGATGCATTAGGATATGGAATGGGATTATTACTCATGCAGAAAGGAAGGCCCATTGAATTTGAGAGTATTCAACTCAATAGAACAAATAAGCTCAATCCAATCTATGAGAAAAAGATGATGGTTATAATTCATGAAGTCTAGAAATGGAAACCTTATATGATGGGTAGACACTAAATTAGATAAAGACTAACCATAATAGTCTAAACTAATTTTTAGAATAATTATTGTCATAAGATTATAAAAATGGGTAACTAAAATTTTGGGATTTGACTTTGAAATACTTTATAAGAAAGGAAAAAGGATGTGGTAGCAGATGCACTTTTTAGGAGGGATGCATTAGTTGAGGCACTTTTATGTGCAATGACCATTTGAAATAATATATGTTATAATAAACAAAATCAAAATAAGAGAATGATAGGGATACACAGGTCTTGATTTAAAATCTTAAACATGGTTTTGGTGTTACTAACAAATTTGAGTGGAAAAGAAACACATTATGGTATAAAGATAGATTGTAACTATGTAAGTATTTTATCCTCACACACAAGATCATTCAAAAGCTTCATGCATAACTAATAGGAGGCCATTTAAGATTTTTAAAGATTTATCATTGCATCAAATAATATTTATTTTAGGATGAAAACAATGGGGATATATAAAAAATTATGAAAGAATGTATGCTTTGTCAATAAAATAATAGGAAAAAACTAAGACACTAGGTCTTTCTCAACCATTATCCATCCCTAACTAGCAGTAAGAGGAGGTTTCCATGGATTTCATTATAAGGTTGCCAAGATCTATAGATAAAATTTCATCATGTTAGTTGTGGATATGCTCAAAAAATATGCTCATTTTTTTCCTTATCACAACCATTTTTAGCCAGTATAGTAGTTGATGCTTTTCTTAATGCAGGTCAAAAGTTGCAGGTACCATAAAAATAATTATTAGTGATCATGATCTTATCTTCACTAGTAAATTTTGGACTACATTATTTTCAATTTTGGGTACTAAGTTGGCTTATAGCTCATTTTATCATCCTCAATTTGATGGGTAAACATAGGTTTTTAACAAATGCCTAGAATGGTATCTTCATTATTTTACATTAGATAAATAGGAACATTGGATCCATTGGTTGTCTCAAGTAGAATGGTGGTACAACACTTCCTTCTATGCCTCTCCTAAAATTTCTCCCTTTGTGGAACTTTATGGCTATCACTCCCATTCATCACTTCATATTTGAAGGTCCAACCTAATGTTTGAGCTATTTAGGAACACATTCAACATAAACATGACGTACTATCTAGTCTAAGGGAAAATTTAGAGTTGTTATAAAATAGAATGAAACAATAAGCTGATCAATAATGTAGTGAGATGAATTTTGATATCGATGATTGGGTATTTATGCATCTTTATGCATATAAGTATATGTATTTTAAGGAATTAAAAAAGGATAACAAACTTTCTCCTAAGTATTATGGCCCTTATCATATCCTATAGAAAATTGGCAGTGTGGAATACAAGATGGAGCTACCCCAATCCACTTACATACATCATGTATTTCATGAATCTTTCTTGAAGAATGACATTAGATAGAAATTTTAGACCTATAATGAGTTACCTGAATTGGATGAAGAATGTAGAGTCATTTTGGAACCTAAAGAGATCCTTCACACATGCAAAAAAAGGCTATGAATAAGAGAGCTTAAGGAGTATTTGATCAAATGAAAGATTTTGAATCTTTAATATGCAACATTGGAGGATGAATATTTCTTACATCAATATCTAAAGTTGATTCAACATTTAGGGCAACATTATTTTGAAGGGGAGGGGCACATTATGTCCTTAACATATAGTGCATCTAGGGATATGTGTGGCTGACTTATGGCTTACATATGTTTTAGATTATCTTATTGTATTTATTTATGTTCTTAGTGTGGTTGGTCTATGGAATAACCATGGCTAAGTAAACTATATATAGTAGGTAGTGGTTAGTATTTTATAATCATATTGTGAATTTTGCTCTTATGGCATTGCTTTAGAGGTTTCCCCCTTGGAATGACTTAGTCATTATTATCAAGTATTCTACTCTTTTTAAAATTATTATTTTGGATCTTGTTATTCTAATCTTAATTATTCAATATATGATTCCATTATTTTGAACATCTATGTAATTTAATTACACTTTCCATATACCTTCTTATAGTATCAATGCTTGAAATCTATTGGATCTTCCCTTCTTACAACTATTATATTTTATATACATTTGTATTTATTTCACCTACCATTGATGTTTCATTGTTTTTATTTCTAACCCATGCACCATTCTCCTTATTTTTCTTATTTAAGATCAATGTGAGTCTATTATGCACACTTGTGTACATTACTATGCATTATTTTGCATGACTTACCACATATTATCATTATTAGTAATTTTTTTTTTTTAAAGTAATATTATTCATAAATGTGGGATTAATAAATAATCATGTAGATTTTAACAAATATATAATTATCAAGGCATTTAATGATATACAATATAAAAAACAAAATAAAAATAAACACAATTATGCTTCAATAAATAAAAATAATGTGTAACAATGTGTCACTACTATGAACTTTAATTCTCAAATAATTTCTTGTTGTATTTCTTTAGAATGCCTATAAATGAAAAATATATTTTTTGATAATAAATACTAGATTTTTTTTATATTTACTTAAATTTACTCACCTCATCTCTCATCACTAATATTGTTATTAGTCAACACTAACATCACTAATTTCATCTAATAATCACTAATCTTTCCCAACTTTATCGAATTCATCATTATTAATCTTATTATAGTCATATATATAATAGTCCCTCCTTCTCCTTCATCATGATAACCTTATTCCTAACCCAAATGTCGATTAAACCTTCTTTTAATATGTCATTTATCTTATAATCTTATTCTAACCCCGCCTAAAATTTAAAATTTCAATCCCACCTACCCTAGCCTATTCCTAAGATCTCATACATCCCTAGTTCCTAATCACCCATCTAATCACCTCATCTAACCACCTACTAATCTTGATTAACTCCTAATGGATTCTATAATTCTCCAATTCTATAAAACTCCTCCATTTTCTCCTTCTCTAGAAACCTCTAAATCTAGAGGCTTCTTGGGAATTTGTAATTCCCATTAATTCTACCTTCTTTATCTATTTAAATCAATTCATCCTCTATTGAATACAACTATGAAATCCATAAGCTTCCATATCAATATTATCATCCAATCCATGATTCAATCACTAGTCTACTAATCAAAATATTTTCAAGCTAATCACATGATGTCCAAGAAGTCCAAGTCTACCAAGGTAATCCATAATCATTTAGCCTCTCTTTTGTTTGGATCTTGATTTGAATAACTTAGCTTTTAGGATGTAATGTTGGCATGAATATTTCATTTTTATTTGCATTTTAATCCTAATTGGCTATGAATTTCAATGATAGATTGGTGATTTGAGTGATTTTTTAATAAAATTACATATCCAAATCTTATTGCTCAAAATTTACATCTTACATTTGGCGACCATAGTGGGAGCCATCCTTTGTGCTAATAATGTGTATGAAGTGTGATTAAGCAGCTTACAGGAAATATTTAGCATGAATTTAGGCTAAAAATCTCAAAAAATCACATTTCACGTGAGTTGCAACTTTGCTCTACAACAAGTGATTTTTCACTTGTGATTTTGCACCCAACAGTCTTGGTTTTGACTTAACCACTAGTTGTTAGTATTTTTTACCACTCATTTAATTTTTGAAAAATTGTAACTTATAATTTATGGTATTAATTTTTTTAATTTTGATATTACTTCTAAAATATGTGATATTAAAACTCTAATTTTCAATATTGATTGTTTGACCTATGATATTGATCCTTGACAAATGGTTTTTATTATTTAACTTATATTTTTTGCTTAGTTAAGGATTATAAAATTTAAAGTTGTTTTTTTTGGATCTATAGTATTATAGTTATCTATTCAGATTGACTTCTTGGTATGATAAGCAGGGATTTTTTTGTAAATATAGTAATTTATTGGCTCGGTTCAAAATTGCTACTATCTAATTGTGGATTTGGTTACATAATTTTACTCATGGTTTTTATTTGTGGTGTTTTAAAAATTCTATAAGTGGCTAACTTTGATTAACCACTCATCTAGTTCATGTGAATATCTTATGTTTGTCTCTAACAATCTATTTTATAGAGTTTGTAAGAATCAATTTGGTGAATTACACGTTACTTTTGTATTAGATCAATATCACAAATCTTAGTCATAATTTTGAAATAATGTTAAATTAATCCTACTAAAAATTTTAGAACATTTTTAAATATCATAGTCTAACATAAGCATCTCTAATTACTTCCTATAATTTGGTTTAATTATTGTAAGTTTCTAAATATGATATATCCTATTCACTTAGATAGTTGTGATTTTGATAAAATTATGTGATTTTGATCATGTTAGTTGTAGTTAATTAATCATCTTGTGGTTAATTTGTAACCAGTTTATAATTCTATTATATTAACATAGTTTTATTAATTTAAAATTATAGCTTGTCTTTATTTAAAATTTAATATCGTAACTTCCATTTTTCCTTCTATCTACGATTTTGAAATCTAACTGTGCAATAATTGTAATAGTTTGCAAAATTGTTTATTCCTAATCATTATGATTTTAGTCTTGTCATAAGTAATTTTGAATTGACAAACCACCTGGTAACCATGATAGTTTACTTGGAAGCTTATGAAATTACTTGTCCTAATATGTGATTTTAACTTATCATAAGTGACTTTGACTCTTTGTATGTGATTTTACTTTAACACTAGATAGTGTATAAGTAACTTTGACTCTATATTTTACTTTAATAGTAGACTGTGTATAAGTAATTTTGCCTTCTATAGTAGTAATTTTTTCCTCTATTTTCATCAAAATTTATCTTTTTTGAGTGCATTCTTTTTGGAAAAATTTGGTGATTTTTTTTATCATTCTAAGGGTTATGCAAGTACCATATTATTTTATGTGAAGAAGAATAATAATACTCTCCAAGTCTTAAACTTTCTAAAAATCCAAAATTCCCCAAGTTAGTATGAGATGATCACACAAATTAACGGAGAAACCACTTAAAAATCCTATCTCCTCTCCTACTATGTTCCATATCAGTGAAGACTCCTCTGAATTGAAGAAACTAATGTTTCTATAACTACTAGTAGTAATGAGGAAGACTCTTTTTTCTTCAATTTTGATCCTTCATAATCAATTAAAGGAATCATCGAAGAAAAATCAATTAAATGAAGTGAGAAATATAAATCGATTGAGAAGAATGAATAAATACGTGAAGATAAGGGAGATGAAAGTCATGTATCATCCTTACGAGGATAATTTTAGACCCTAGAGCAAGATCTTAGGGAAATTGAATTATTAATAGGGAAAGTGCAGATGCCTAAAGAATGTAATAAACTGGATACATTGGAAAAAAAATTCTTCATAGCTACAAAACCCAATTGTATCAATAGAGTCTCAACATGTAAACACAACACAACCAAAAATCTAAGAACATCCTACTATTCTTATTTTTAATAAATCTTTTGCAACCACTTACACACAAATAGAAATACTTGACTCATCATTTCTTTTCTTTCAAATATATCTACAAGGGGATGAGTAGTTTCAAAATTCATAATTTAGTTGGTTTAGGCACTATAGTCAATTTAAGAAAGAAAATATGAAATTGAAAAAGAAAGCTTAGAAAGATGGAGAGAAACTCCTAAAATTGGAATCAAATATTGAAGAGTTGGCTTAGTTGATAGATCTATTATTAAGATGCAAGCCACTTGCTTGGGTTTTCTCTATCTACCTTTAATAATAATGGTTGAAATTTCATTTTATAAGATTATATTTGATCTTCCATAATCGGTAATAGGCCCTCAATATTTATTTGATATGTATAATAATTGTACCCCTAAATAACAAACTCAATTATGTGAATTCTATCTGCATAACTATGTTGAACCATTTGAACCCTATTTGAAATTTATTTATCTACCTTGTTAGCTTCTAGTTCTCAATGTTTCTTAGATGCCTTATATATTTTCATGTTCTAAAGTAATCTAAATCATGATTATATATATTAACTATGTTTATAAGAATGAACTTAGTTGTTTTCTTGTGATGAGATTTTAATATGTTATTTTTTATTATGATACTTCTACTTATTGTATTAAGTGTTGAATAACTTAAATAACAAGACCTATATGTAAAAACCTTTAGGTTATGTCCTGAAGTAATTAGATGATGTTTGGACATGCACAGTCACAACACCATATTACATACAAGGAATTCATGGCCCATGGCCAATAGATTATCAATTTTTAGCCACCATGAATTGCAGTAACAAATAGTAAAATTGCCTATAACTCACCTGAGCATGGCTCGATATAGGCATACATGATGAGGAGAATTTATAAATTTGATCATTCCTACTAGACTGTATTTCACTCCTTCCAACTTCCCAATAACATCACCCATGTTTCTTTCATGTAACCATTTCTAGCTACATTCTCCATAATATGAATATTCCTAAAATTTGTTGTAATTTCTTGTTAAGTAATAACCATAATATCTTTTGTATATATTTTAAAATAGATATGTAGGTTAGGCTAGTAGATAATATATAAAGAGGATAGATAATCTAAGTGTGACTAAGTAATATCAATTTTTGCTACTATAATCTTGATGTGTAAATCTTTAATTACTATAGGGTATGAATAAGTTCAACTATTTTTAGTAAAAACACTTTAACTCCAATGGAAGGATCAGATCTCAAGATAAAATGAGGAGGGGCCTCTCAAGAGGACTTGTATGGAATATATTGACTTGTTAAAGTAGCTAAGTAGATTTCATTAAGAAGTATTCATTTTCATTCCTTAAATTTGTAGATGTTGTTTAAGTTTTATAGATGATTTTAGTATTATGAATGCATGTTATTTTATTAATTTTCCATACTATTTCATTCCAATCAATTTTTTTATTTCATTTATGCAAGCATGGTTTAATTTCAAGTACTTTAGATTTCTATAACTTTGCATTTATGCAACTGTGTCTATATGCAATCGACATAGTTAACAAGTGAGTGAAGTGTGTATATGTAGTTATGTCATCTTATCTAGATAAAATTTCTTGGGTTGAAAATTAATGAAGTGGTAGTTTTATGCATCAAGTGGTTGATTCATTCTATAAATATATGTGAAGTTGTACAAGGTTTTCAAGTTTAATTTATGGTAAAATTTTGCTCATCAAGATCCAAATCAAATAAGAATAAGAAGAATAAACAACACAATCCATGGGACCTAACCTAAACATTATAAGTCTAGGGATCCATACCACCCCATTCAAATATAAGGTCTCATCTTATATAACAAGGGAAGTCCTTACTACATAAGAAATGCAAGACATGCAATCACTTTCAAAAGATACAAGATGTATAGATAATAGATTACCATAGATAATCAACATAAAAAGGCCACAAACAAATAAAAAAGAGAAAATAATAGACATGGCACCTTAGAAAATAGAAAGATAAAAAAATTACATTTCAATATCCCTAAGTTGGCCTCAACTAGGAAACACATGCAACTCATTATATTTGATATAGATATAAAATAAGATGAAGAACAACTAGATCAAACTGAAACCATCAAGGTGATGGACATAAAAAAAGAAAGGATAGTAGAATTAGAGCCCCAAAATAGCAAAAATAAAATCAACACTAGAGACAATCATGGCCATAGAATTGACTAAAGAATAATAGGAAGCAACCATAAAAATCATAGAATTGAAATGACTCAAGGCTGAACAAATGTGGCAAGCCGAGTATAAATGGAAAAAATAGGAGAAGGAGGTGATAGATAAAAAATAAAAAATAAATGAAGAAAAGGTAAAGGATAAAAAATTAATAACTAGAACGATAAAAAAATAAAGGTAAGAAACTTTATCCAAACTAAAAGCCACAAAGGAAATGGCAACACAAAAGAAAAAGGAGCAAGAGGAAAAACTAGAAAGAGAAAAATATAACAATAAAAAGGTGAAAAATAAATATTGGAGAAATAAATATTATAGAAGAATAAGTAAAAAAGAGAGAGACAAAAAGATAATATTGAATCTTAAAAAATAAGGCATTAGATGAAGCCGTATATAAATCAAATGAAGACAATAAGAAGGAAGAAAAAGAAGCCACTAAAAGTTTTGAAATAGAGAATAATAAAGTGGCAAAGGAATCCATATAAAAATCACAAATAGAGAAGAAAAAGGTGAAAATATAAGCCATAGCAAAACTAAAAGTAGAAAAGACTAAGGAAGCTAAATAAGCCATAAAATAATAATAAGACCTCTCTAAATCCAAAAAATAGGCAACATCTAAACTCATTTCACCACCCATAACCCCACAATAACTCACTCCATATTCAACATCACAAATTCTTACTCTACAAGACTCCACCCATATCAAATCCATTTTGGCCAAATGATATAAGATTAAGACCATTTAAATGTACCCAATAATGTTTTAACTTTCACTAAAAGGAGCCAATATTCATCTCAATAAATTATCATCAATATAGATGGAACATTTAGGATAATATTTCATGAGAGTAAAAATACAGATTGGATTCAATGGTGTGTGATTCTATAAGAAGATATTCATAAGATGACATATAACATCTCTTAGGTGTGGCCACAATATGAAATGGATCCAAAGTGGGCATTATAATAATGCCTATAGGAAATATTCAAAAATTTGATCAAACATCAATCAATGTTAGAGGCATAAAGCAAAACTATATGAGAAACTACCATGGAGGAATTTAAGTTTGAACAAGTACACAACCATTGGCAAAAAAATCCTACAATCAACACAAAGTCAAGATGGATATTTATTCTCTTTGGTAACTAATCTCAGATCTGGGTAATTATTTTACATTCACTCTAGGATGGTTGGTGGTAACACAAGCCAAAGTAAATCTTTAAATGCTTTAGAGGAAGAATTGAGTCAAGTTGTTGCACAATATGACATCATGAAAGACCATACTAGAGTATAAATAAAATGACTTATATTTGGTTGAAAATTTTTGCACTAAATAGGATAAAAAGTCCCTCATCATCACCAACATTAAGGAATCTATAAAGATAATCAATAAATTCATGGAGAAATTGGATCAATTGGCCACAAAGTTGGAGACTTTCTACAATTCAATCAATAATAATCCCCCACCAAATGACATCATTGACTTGGTTTGACAAATTATTAAGTTATAACAAAAAACATAATGGTATGATGAATACATCATGTAATGGAAATATCTTGAGGCTAAGTTATTTTCCAAGCACCAATAGTTTTTGTAGCCATGTGCAAGTACATAAGCTCTTTGATATCCTTCATTGTTGGTATTCTTGAAGATGAGACAAATGATAAGTTTGGGGATGATGTTGGTAGGAATATTCATTTAACTATAAAAAATTAAGGTGAAACCACATAAGCTTGTGGTCATACTATGACATCATATATCTATGTATTTATTTCATGACATTCACTATACATCATGAGATTCTATATAAACATATAGAAATGTATAGGCATGAGGAAATGTTGTCTCTGTTGATCTTTTCATTGTATTTGGTCTTAATAATGAATCATAATTAAATCATCACAACTCAAGAATAAATAATGATTGTATACATTTTTTATCTAATACATATGAATTAATATGAAGTAAGTTACACATCATTATTTGTGTTATACATTATCGATGTTATTTTTAGTATGTTTAACATAGGGAATATATTAGATTAATACATAAAGGATACTTGTCTTATGAATTCAGTTCCATATGAAAAATCAAACTATGAAATCATGGTTTGACATAGTTTTTATATCAAAAACCTTTTCACCCCAAAAATTATAACCCTCCTTTATTCTCAAACTTTAGGAAACTTCATTGTCCTTACTCATCATAAGTGGACTCTTTCATTATCTGGAATTCTTCTAAAACATAATGTTATCAAACCAAACACTCAAAATTGGTTTATTTCTCTGATTAAATGAATTTATTTTGGATGATGAATTATTTCCAATCCACCTAGGATGACCCTACATCACAATAACTCCATTATTTCATTTTCTTCTATCAATGCAATCACTATTGAATTTAGCCTTAAACTATGTTAATAAATTCATGAGATCAATTCCCTTTAAAGACTCCTAATGGTCTCAAGCTTATTTTTTATACCATGAACAACATATTTTTTAGAGCATATATCCTATGATTTATTAGCTACCCCCAAACCTTGCAAGAGGAACTACCCCTTGACCCTATTGGGGTTACCACCCCTAGACCCCTACCTCATATCCCCTTATTTAAAAATTTATAGTGAAAACCCATGATTTTTTTAGTTTTTTTTAAGGCTTATTAGACTAACATTTTGCTTAGGTTTTTACAAGGAAAAATTCTGTGGTGGTTTTATCTCATTTGATTTTACCTATCATTTTAAACTAAACACTTATGTTGCAGGTCATATTTTTGTCTAACATCTTCTCTTGTAGGTTGCCCCTCAAGATTTCCAAATTAAAACTACTTATCACTTGATTTATAGGACATCTATCAAAGAGTTTAGCATTTTTTTAAAACCATATTTGTATATATTTTGTAAATATCACATCTAAATTAATCGGTTAATTAACTTTTTTCTACTTGTCTTTAGCCTAGGGCTATAATGGTGAGTGCTCTCCTCTTTGAATCATTGAAAACAAGTCTCTAAGGATTTAAAAACACTAGCAAACCCTATAATTTTCATTTTTTAGGAGTCAACATGACGTAGAAGTGATACCCATGCACTTACAGTAGTCCTAAGGGGATTATTATTGTGGATTTCACCACCACACATAAATCTACACTCTATTTTTTGTGGTTTCTAAATAAGAGGAAAAACTATAATTAGGCCCAATGGTTGACCCCATATACATCTTCCATGAAGGAAAAGAGTTAATTATCTGATCCAAGCATCTTAAAACATCCTATACAAAGTTGGGCCCCATGTTCCTAGTGTATACTAGGGACACCCTTAGATAGCTCATATAACCTAGAATAGGACCATCAATCGTAATAGGTGACTTGATTATAGAGTGAGTATAATCTCCTATAGTGATTTTTATGTGCATAATAGTTTGAGAGGGTTTGGGATATTCTATAATGGGTTACTAGCCTATAACCTCACCCACGAAGCCATTAGATGGTGTAGTCATAAATTTACACTCCCAAATCAATTTAATAGTAATAATTTTGTGGTTTTCTTGATTTAGTGAGTGTTTTTTTGGACCAGTGTTTTTTTATCTAATTCAATATTTTACCAAGCCTATACATAGCTATCTAGGTCTTCTTCACATATTATCATCTTATATATCTTTGTCAATATCCTCTTGTGCATATTTGTTTTATATATTTATGTACATCCTTTTAAGCTTATCTCATCTTGTATCTTGTTCTATCTCTCATCACCCCTCTCATCTTAGTCACATCTTAAGTCTAGTCTCATCCATCTAGCATTAGTCATACCCCCATCACTTACATACCCTAATCCAATCTTGACATCCCTTCATCACATCTTATCATAGTCTAATGTCACACTCTTCACTTAGATTTAACATTAATTTTCCTTAGTGTTATCTTTATCACTTAAGACTAAAATCTACCTTATTTTTAG
>JARHVA010010965.1:0-7500 GCA_037957365.1 Torreya grandis
AATCATAATGATGCAATGGACTGGAATGACGTAGATCAATCAAATGGTCTGAATGAGAATATTTGTAAGAGGTAGTTGTAACCAATTTTCAAATGGGTTTGAATTTGAGTAGGATTTAGAATGGATTTTTTGGATCAGATGGCTCTATTGAAGAGCTGTAGGATAACAACATTGAATTTGGTGGTCATTACAAAATATTATCTACATGAGAGTGACCTTTCTCCCCACCTGGGCACACATTGACAAATTAGTCATTGAGCAGTTTCATGCCAGGACATGTTGAAAGTGACTTGATCCTATCATTACATCCACCATGGAGCATCAACAGAGAAGATATCATAATGATGCAATGGATTAGGGTGGCCTAAGTCAATCAAATGGTCTAAATGAGCATATTTTTTAGAGGTAGTTTATAATATCTTCTTAGATGGATTTGAATTTGTTTTACTCCCTCTTTGAGTGCTAAAACTCCCCCTCTCTTTCTTCCCTTCTGCTATAAGTATAACCTTCATGCTATTATTTTGGATCCCTTTCTTGGGCGATGACTAGACTCTTTCAAGATTGAGACTTGTAACATCTTGAGATAAATATGATGACTATTTTTAGTTTCCATGATATTAGACTAGTGTCTTCATGTTAGTTTTGATTTGCATAAGTGGTATATCTTTCTCCCTTGCCATGTCTTGATCTCACCTAGCCTGGTAGATTATTTGGTTACGTAAGTTATGTTTAGTGTTTGATGTCATTTGAATATAGCAAAAATTGAATATGTTGACTATATTAGTGCCTTAAACTAGGCCTCTCCATCATCTCCCTTAGGTTTCCCTCACTTGATGAACCTTTACATGAAATGCTAATGCATGACAAGAATTTAGAGTCATAGATCTCATTATTTATTTTTATCTCACTAGTGTTTTTAGAGGCTCAAGTATGAGTGGATGGATAATCTCTCATGGTGCATCATCATAAATTAGATTAGGTTTACATTTATGCAACTCCTCCCTTTCCACCCCATCTAGTTTTAGGTTTTAGCAATCAAAGGGCCAAAATGGTGCACTAGAGGAACTAGCCTCATTAAAAATCGTAGAGGTCTAGTCTAAATATAAAACAACCCATAGACTTAGACATTTCCTATTTGTAGTCCAAGTTTGAGGGTAGGACATGAACACTCCTCCCTTTAGGTAGGGAACAATATAGATAGCTAAAACTATCTCCAAGAATAAATTCTTCCTATTGACCTATCATGAAATAGACAAAAAACATTCATTAATAATGTCTCCCTTTATACCTTCCTCAGTATCTCACTCTATTGTAGAGGCTTTGACATAACACTTATTCATTATTTAACTTCATTAGAATATGAATTAGTGATTAAGGATATACATAAAGGTTTATGTGGGACCCACACTAAGGACACATTCTTTGCCAAAAAAACTCCTTTAAATAGTATTCTATTAGATAATAATAGAGTCTGATGCTTATAAATATGCTAAGAAATGCATTCCTTATCAAAACAATGATGATTTTAGCCATGCTAATTAATCATAGATTTGAGCTAACATAAATCCAAGTCCATTTTTGACATGGGGATTTGATCTCATCTATAAAATAAACCCCACATCCTCTAATTACCATAAGCATATCCTGACTACTATGGAATACTCTACTAAGTGGATAAAGGTAAATTCTCTAACTTAAATAAATAAAAACCACATTTACAAGTTCATTTATTATCACCTAATTTGATGATATGGAATTCCCTCCACCATTATTTATAATAATCATGGATCATTAGAAAATAATGATGTAACATACCTCTCTATCCAATTCCATATTAAGGACAAAAGATCTAAACCCTATTTTCTTTAGGCTAATGGCCAAGCTGATGTGTCTAATAAAACTATTTTTAATATTCTCAAGATTATTATTAGTGATGTTGGTTGAAACTAGGATTTCCATTTATTACCAGCCTTATGGAATTACCATACTAGTACTCACACACCTACAGTTGCAATACCACACTTTATAGTTTTTAGCTCTAAGTCTAATATCCCTATAGGGACCGAGTTTCCCTCTTTGCAAATCTTTGTGCATAATATCATTGATTATCAAGACTATAAAGTGGATATATTTCAAGAGCTGAAGCTCTTAGATGGGAAATCAATAGTTGCATTAAACCATTTAATATCCTATTAGAAAACCACGTGTATTCTTCTCAGAGAGTTTGAAGTTGGTGATTTAGTGATGAAATAAAATCAAAAGAATACCAACATTGGGCATAATAAGAAGGGAAATTTTGAGGTAAATTCAGTAGGTCCCTATATTATCATTATAAATTATGGTTATGGAGCATACAATTTAGCTACACTAGATGGGAAAAAGTTACAAAACACTGAATATTTTATATATCAAGTCTTTCTATACTTGACTTGATTGAACTTTATGCATGATGGCCTTTTCTTGGGGACATATATCTCCCATCTTCATTTTTTTTCCATTGCCTATTTTGTTCTTATATTTATTTCCATTTACTATTAATATCGTGATCTTTGTTGTACCCAACATGTGTTACATACATATTTAGAGAGTATTTATGGAAACATTTTAGATTGATCATCCTAAATAATCTCTATATAGACAAGTATATCTAGGAACTTTAGTGGTTTTATTGGTTGATAGTTCATTGGGATGGCTTGATTTATTCTAATTATTTCCCCTATCATTTTTCATCGTATTCCTACTTTTTATTGTGTTGTGTTTCTTTCTCTCAGATTTGATATTGGTTCACAGCCTTACCATTATAGTCAATTTAGCTATTGTTTTATCCTTTAACTAAGGTTAGTTTTAATTTTATTGATAATTCCTTGTATATTTATGAATACTCCCTCTCTTTCCTTATTCCAAATATTAAAAAATACATTAAAAATAATAAAAATCTTAAAAATTCAAATTTAGGAAAGGGCTTACAATCTTCAAACAAGATATATAGCCATAATTCATTGATCCTTTAATCATCCTATTCATTATTTTCCTCTAGTCCTAGTCAAGGTGGGAATATCTTATACATTCCCCATCATTTCCAATCAACATTGTCATTTATTCATTATGCTTCTATTTCTAGGAGAACAAAATTGGCATGAGGTCCACATGAACTGTATAGGTAGTGCTTGGATGTGTATGGTATCCCATGAAAGATCAGCCACTATTCATTCCCATTTCATTTTCCACCATGTTTCTTAAATTTAGGCTCTCATCCCTTTTGACCAAACCTTTCCTAATCTCTCACCATTTTGAAAGCAACCTTTTCATATGTTCTCATTGTTTTATGAGCTCATTCTTATTTGTCTTCTATAATCAAATCATTGTTGTCCATTTATAATCAATTTCATTTTGTCATCAACATGATCTAGGGTGATATTAAAGGTATTTTACATGAATATGAGGGTTAGTTCAGTTGGTATCAATGACATACAATTTTCATTTTATGCACACTTAAAGTTAGGCTTAAAAACTACATTTTTATTATTTAGGGAAAGGAATTATTGAAGTCAAAATGGGTGGGATATTTATTTACATGGACTAATGAGAGGTAAATAAATTTTTCCTTCACATTTCTCACCACCTCAGATGTGTTGTAATCACCATTTTATAGCCATGAATCACTAGAGGTAGTGTTCTCCAACTACAACTTCATCTTTGATAATATTTTTTGTAAGAGTTTCCACGTTCCTGAACTATAGTGAGAACATACATCCAAGTGGATTTGGAAATCATGGTCATGGGACCATGTATAAATTTACTATATAATGTTCTAAAATTTATTTACTTTCACTTGGAGTTCTTGAAGGAAGAAATGCCAATTGAAGGACAAACACTTATCTCCTCATTGCAATGAATATGCATTCCAAGACATGCCACTGCAGTGTGTGCCACAAATTAGTCTAGAAGGCTATACCAATGTCATCCAAGGATAAATTATAATAATTATACATACATGAGATGGTTATTCTGGTTTATTCTAAGGATTAGTAGTTTTTATTTTAGGCACGCCTGAAGTTAGGCTAAAAAATACATTTTTCTTATTTTAGGAAAGGTGTTCTTAAGGCCAGAATGGGTGGTGGGTCTATCAATAAAGCATGATTAGAGTCCAATAACTTGGTAATATAAATTATTAACAACTCTTTATGTGTTTTTAGTTCCATTTTTGAGCCACACATCACTAGAGGTAGTGTTCTCCAACTATAGCTTCAACTTTGACAACGTTCATTATTAGTGTTTCCACACTCCTAAATAGTAGTGAATGCATACATCTAGGTAGATTCTAATGCCTTGATAATGGGAGAATATGTCATTTTCCTATATAAACATGTTATAAGTGGTGTATTTTGTCCTGGGGGTTTTGAAAGTGAAAATATCAGTTGGAGGAGTACTTATCTTTTCCCTATAATAAAGTTGCATTTCACAACCCATCACTAAAAATTGTGTCAAGAATTGGTCTGGAAGGTTTTTTGACGTCATTTGGGATGAAATTATAGGTATTTTAAATTCATTAGATGTTTTTCTTGACAATGACATATATTTTCTATTTTACACATGCCTAAAGTCAGGGTTAAAAACTACATTTTTCTTATTTTTGGGAAGGGCATTCTTGAGGATAGAATGGATGGGGGTATATAAATAGGGTGTGATGGGTGGAAAATAACATATTATTGGATGTTATCCAACACCATATACATTTTTTAAGCACAATTTTTGATCTATGAATCACTGGAGGTATATTTTTCCAACTATAGATTTAACTTTGATAATATTTATTGTTAGTGTTTCCATACTCCTGAATAATTGTGAAAAATGCATCCCAATGGATTTAGATGTTTTCATAATGGGATAAATTCCAATCTGAATATATGGATGTGATATAATTTATTAATTTTCACCTAAAAGTTCCAAATGTGTAAATGCTTCTTCAAGGATAAACACATGTCTTGCCACTCAAATAAAGATGCATTTCAGGGCCCATCACTACAACTTGTGCCATGGATTATTATGAAAGGTCTTTTTAATGTGATTCATGGTGGCAATATAGGTATTATAAATTCATGAGAGGGTTATTTTGGTTTTTGACAAAAAATTACAATTTTCATTTTACACATTCTTGAAGTCAACCTAAAAACTATAATTTTATAATTTTTGGAAGGGAATTTTTGACACTAAAATGGGTGGTGGATCTTGAATATGGTCATGATGGGAGTCTAGTAACATGATCCTAGATAAATTTTGCCACCCAAATGTGTTTTTAAAATCCATTTAGAGCCATGAATAATTAGAGGTCAAGTTATCCTATTGTTGAATTAATGATGTTGAAAGTGATATCTCTTATGAGGAAGAGGTAGAAACAAACATGGTTATTGCTGGTGATATGAATATACTAGGTATGAAAATATATAAGAAATGAATTAATATATTGGGGTCTCAACCACCCTATCTTAGAGAAGTATGGAATAATGTGATTAGGTGTTTGAATATCTTCCATGCTTCTACTTGCTCTCTTTTTGTAAACATTTTGGTTCAAAATTAGTTTCATACCAAAATACAAAATTTAAATATTTTAATTTTAGATTCATAGTTTAATGGGTTCGAATAATATTTTGAGGGACACTAGAATCCCAAAAACACGTTTTAAATATTTATTTACCTCCAAATTCCTGTAAATCCATGCTAAAAGGAAATCCAATGTACTAGAAGACTAAATGAATCATATGCTAAGCTGAGTTTGAGTAGTTGAGATATTTTTGATGATTGAAATAAGAAAAAAATAAGTTGAGACAAGGGATAGGATTCAAGTCATGAATAATAGGAGATAATAAATCATAAACAGGTAAAGGAAAATAGTAATTGGTGTGTGGTCGCAAAACTGTAGGTCTGTAGATTAAATATAGTTGAAGGATTATTGAAAGGTCTAATGAAGAAGGATGATGTCTACTTATAAAGATAAAATATTATAAGAAATTTGTGAATATTCAAGAATAAAAAATATATTTTTAGTAATGTATTATTGTCCCTCAATTATGTTGAGCTATCTTTCCATCATTTCATTTCTCATTCACCTTGTTTAATCTTTGGATGATGTTTGCTTTAGGTACAAAAATCAGAGTTCTCTATTTTGTGACATAGTAAAAAAAAGGAAAATATTTTATATATTTATTGTGTATCTAAAGCATGCTTAATAGAGTTAGACAAACTTAGAGATAAATTAATAAGAGTGAAATAATATTTTAAAATTTAATAATTTCTGAGTTTCCCTCAAGTAATTTTTATTGAGTCTACAAATACAATCTACTTGTAATAGTCAAGAGGAATACATGATTGCTTAGAGTAGGTTAGGTCTGTTCAAGCATCAAAAGTGATGAAAAGGATAAGGAATATATGAGAGGAGTCTAATATATTATAAAATATTCTAAGACTACTGATGAAATGTGAAATTTTACTTTTATATATGTTCTTAGGTCTGTCAGAGACTATGTAAACCCTTAATTAGGTTTTCTAGAGTTAAATGCTTGTAATTTTAAAAATAACCCTATAAATACATTGAAATTTCTTAGGTATATTAAATATTATGTTTTTTCATTGTTTTTTGTGGTTCTATGTCTTAAAATTTATAAAAAGGTAGATATTTATGACTATGTGTTCTATAGACCCTAAATAGGTTTAAACAAGCCTAAAGTGTTTAGATTCATATTTTACTTGAAGATAAAAAATTTACATAGTTTTTGAATAAATATTTTGTAATATAAATAATATCCATGAATGTTTAAGTTATCCTTAAGATCATGTAAGTTGTAACTTAAGTTATATTTTCTACTAAAAACATGATGCATCTATTGCAAGGCCAATAAATCTTAATTTTCCATGTTTGGGTTAAACATAAGGAATAAGTAAGGTATGAGGTGTTTTGGTTAATGTAATAAAACTCAAAATTATTCTAATATACCTATTTTATGTGATTCAAGTTTATGATATAGTGTATTTAAATTTGTAAAGTGAAACAAACCTATTATAAGCTTAGACGACAGTGTACTCATTTTTGATCATATCGGAATGATTGAGTGTTATGATTTGAAGGAATAAAATATAAGAATGAGAGTATAAATCATTTAGAAGGTACAAGATTTATTTTGACATTTAAATAAAGTATAACAAGGTTTAAATTTCATGGATATTTTAGGACATGCCTAATAAACAAGGTCTTATATAAAATAACTCTAAGTTGCCTATAGGAAATATGTTTTTATAAAAATAAATCGGAATTTTAATGGAAAAAGAGATAGAATTAAGTTAAAATAGATGTCCAAGAATATAATATTAGGGATAAGTAACCTATTAATTTATACGCATCAATATTATAGCTATTGGTCATTTTGTAGGTATATGTTAAGCCTAAAAGGTAGAATATTGTTTCTTGATTAAAGATTGATAAAGAAAGGTAATCCATGTTGTGAT
>JARHVA010010965.1:10000-12500 GCA_037957365.1 Torreya grandis
TAAAAATACATTTTTCTTATTTTAGGAAAGGTGTTCTTAAGGCCAGAATGGGTGGTGGGTCTATCAATCAAGCATGATTAGAGTCCAATAACTTGGTCATATAAATTACTAACAACTCTTTATGTGTTGGTAGTGCCATTTTTGAGCCACACATCACTAGAGGCAGCGTTCTCCAACTATAGCTCCAAATTTGACAACGTTTATTATTAGTGTTTCCACACTCCTAAATAGTAGTGAATGCATACATCTAGGTAGATTCTAATGCCTTGATAATGGGATAACATGTCATTTTCCTATATAAACATGTTATAAGTGGTGTATTTTGTCCTGGGGGTTTTGAAAGTGAAAATATCAGTTGGAGGAGAAGTACTTATCTTTTCCCTGTAATAAAGTTGCATTTCACAACCCATCACTAAAAATTGTGTCAAGAATTGGTCTGGAAGATTTTTTGACGTCATTTAGGATGAAATTATAGGTATTTTAAATTCATTAGATGTTTTTTTGACAATGACTTATATTTTCTATTTTACACATGCCTAAAGTTAGGGTTAAAAACTACATTTTTCTTATTTTTGGGAAGGGCATTCTTAAGGATAGAATGGATGGGGGTATATAAATAGGGTGTGATGGGTGGAAAATAACGTATTATTGGATGTTATCCAACACCCTATACATTTTTTAAGCACCATTTTGGATCTATGAATCACTGGAGGTATATTTTTCCAACTATAGATTTAACTTTGATAATATTTGTTGTTAGTGTTTCCATGCTCCTGAATAATTGTGAAAAATGCATCCCAATGGATTTAGATGTTTTCATAATGGGATAAATTTAAATTTGAATATATGGATGTGATATAATTTATTAATTTTCACTTGAAAGTTCCAAATGTGTAAATGCTTCTTTGAGGATAAACATATGTCTCGCCACTCAAATAAAGATGCATTTCAGGGCCCATCACTACAACTTGTGCCATGGATTATTATGAAAGGTTTTTTTAATGTGATTCATGGTGGAAATATATGTATTATAAATTCATGAGAGGGTTATTTTGTTTTTTTACAAAAAATTACAATTTTCATTTTACACATTCTTGAAGTCAACCTAAAAAATACAATTTTATAATTTTTGGAAGGGAATTTTTGATACTAAAATGTGTGGTGGATCTTGAAAATGGTCATGATGGGAGTATAGTAACATGATCCTAGATGTTTTTCTCCACCCAAATGTGTTTTTATCACCCATTTAGAGCCATGAATAATTAGATGTCAAGTTATCCTATTGTTGAATTAACGATGTTGAAAGTGATATCTCTTATGAGGAAGACGTAGAAACAAACATGGTTATTGCTGGTGATATGAATATACTAGGTATAAAAATATATAATAAATGAGTTAATATATTGGGGTCTCAACCACCCTATCTTAGAGAAGTATGGAATAATGTGATTGTGATATCTCTTATGAGGAAGACGTAGAAACAAACATGGTTATTGCTGGTGATATGAATATACTAGGTATAAAAATATATAAGAAATGAATTAATATATTGGGTTCTCAACCACCCTATCTTAGAGAAGTATGGAATAATGTGATTAGGTGTTTGAATATCTTCCATGCTTCTACTTGCTCTCTTTTTTTAAACATTTTGGTTCAAAATGAGTTTCATACCAAAATAAAAAATTTAAATATTTTAATTTTAGCTTCATAGTTTAATGGGTTAGAATAATCTTTTGAGGGACACTAGAATTACAAAATCATATTTTAAATATTTATTTACCTCCAAATTCCTATAAATCCATCCTAAAAGGAGATCCAATGTAGTAGAATACTAAATGAAGCATATGCTATGTTGAGTTTGAGTAGTTGAGATATTTTTGATGATTGAAATAAGAAAAAAATAAGTTGAGACAAGGGATAGGATTCAAGTCATGAATAATAGGAGATAATAAATCATAAATAGGTAAAGGAAAATATTAATTGGTGTGTGGTCACAAAACTGTAGGTCTGTAGAGTAAATATAGTTGAAGGATTATTGAAAGGTCTAATGAAGAAGGCTGATATCTACTTATAAAGATAAAAGATTGTAAGAAATTTGTGAAGATTCAAGAATAAAAAATATATTTTTAGTGATGTATTATTTTCCCTCAATTATTTTGAGTTATCTTTCCATTATTTCATTTCTCATTCACCTTGTTTAATCTTTGGATGATGTTTGCTTTAGGTACAAAACTCAGAGTTCTCTATTTTGTGACATAGTAAAAAAAAGGCAAATATTTTATATATTTATTGTGTATCTAAAGCATGCTTAATAGAGTTGGATAAACTTAGAGATAAATTAATATGAGTGAAATAATATTTTAAAATTGAATAGTTTCTAAGTTTCCCTCAAGTAATTTTTATTGAGTCTACAAATACAATCTACTTGCAATAGTCAAGAGGAATACATGATTGCTTAGAGTAGGTTAGGTCTGTTCAAGCATCAAAAGTGATTAAAAGG
>JARHVA010010965.1:17500-40000 GCA_037957365.1 Torreya grandis
ATGATTTTTTATAAATTTTAATAATATTTAATATTTATTTTTATTTATCTAGTAAAATATACTTATTTGTAAAATGAAGTAACATATGTGTAAGGCACTAGGAAAAATAGGAGACTATGGAAAATAAATTAAGAATATCACCACACTCAACTTTAATGTCCTTGTTACAATCATGAAAAAATCAATCCAATTTCACACACACACACAAATGTTTAAAGATATCACAAAGAGAAATCATAATTGTTAATATTGCATACCTTAATCATTAAAAATTAATTTTTCATAAAAAAAAATATAAAAAAATGATTTGACACTATGTTCATGTTTCTAGGATAAGTTTCCAAGAAATATTGAGAAAATATAATGTTTTGATAAAATTATGAGGAGAAATCAAGTACTCAATAAAACATTTTGTACACAAAACATACACACAATGTATTTAATTATTAAAAAATATATTATTATTTTTAATAAAAATAATAATATAATAAATTTAATCTACACTTAAAATGCAACATTTCATTAGTTTACACCATTTTTACATTTTATATGGTTAAGTCATTGTTGTCTATACAAATTGAGAAATGTTCACATTTTCATTTTTTCTTGTCCCCTTTGTACCAAAAGTAGTACATAATATTATGCTTCAACCCTTGTAGTAAAGTTTCTTCAAAAATTACAATGTGACCTCATGGTTGTTACATGGTGGGTAATCAAACACCATCCACCATCAGTCTTAAAAATTGTTTCGAATCAAATTATGTTGGTACCAGTGGATTGGGAAACATTTAATGGCTATTAGAAAAGGTGCATTGGTTCTTCAGTTGATGAGTAAGGCACAAATTTACTCTTTGGATATGTATTTATCCTTCACCTCACATGTTGATAATATTTTAGCATAGTAATTCCTACATCAATCCCTATATGATGCATATCAATCAAATTAACTAGTTATCAAGTCAACTTGACCTAATATTGAATCTAGGGTGTTGGATAAATAGGTTAGGTGGGTGTTGGTCGATGTGGGGTCCCTTATTCTCCTAATTATTTATTCATGTTATATTTTATTTTCTAATATGTGTGTAACTAGATCCTCTTGACTTCTTGGGGCATCTTGTGGAACTATAGGAGGGTTAGGGTGAGAGTTAGTCAAAGGGTTCAGAGGGAGGAGGTTTATGAGGTTGGTTAGCTTGGTAGTATCTTATAGTTGAATGAGGTGTTAAAAATAGTATTTAAAAAAAAAATAGTGTAAATAAAAAATGTCAAAATATAATGTTAATACATTTGGTTTTTTGTAACTCACCTCCCATCTATAATGACATTACTGATTTGGTGAGGTATCAAGTGATTGAGGTTCATTTTTATTCTCCTCCAATCAAAATATGATTAGGGTTTGGTGAAGAGAAGTGTCAAGAAAGCAATAAAATAAAAATGAAGTGTTTGTCTATGAATGGGCCTTTTTTATGTTTAAAATTACACATACGAGGAATCAATACATAATGCATGGACATGTTTTTTATACTAGGCATAGTGACAATAACACGTATGAGTTATTGGTACTAGGTTTAGTGCTAAAAACATTTATATATTAAGTGTTTATAATGAGTATGAATTATGGCCTCATAATGTGTAAGTGTTATGAGTCAATTTCTTTGAGCCTACGTTCAAATAACATGTACATGTCATGGATATAATGCGTACACATTATGGTCATCACATGTATGCTTTGGGAAAATGTTCAAGGAATTATCCAACTCCATTCACATACCTAAATATGTGCTATGGTCATAACACACATACATTTGTGAAATTTCATATTAATTATCCCCCAACTCCATGCATATACCAAAATATGTGTTTTGAGTGTTCAGACATTCTCAATAAATGCTTCAACTTCTAAGAATTGTCACACTCTTCCTCATGGAGTTAATTATTCACTACAAGAGGATAGTTTGGATAAGTGTTTCTATATTTTTATGGAGTATTAACTATTTCTAAAACCAATTACCTCTCCTAATCAAAAAATATGCATATCTAGTCTTTGAAGAAGAGTTTGAGCATTATTAAGGACAACTTCACTTAGAGGAATAATCCTCGTGAATAATCTCTCATGAAATGTTTGAGTTATGATAGAGTCCTAATAAAAATGATCTATTTGATCTACTTGTTAGCATCTTGAATATTTAGATTTATATTTATTTTTTAGAATATTTAAGTTAAAAAATTCTTTCTAAAGATAGCTTTGAAATGTATTTGATTAGATGCCAACTAATACTCCACCTCTCACTAGGATGCTCTTGGTGGGGAAATTTTTTTAAGTTCCTCAAAACTTTATCCTTTATTTGCTACATTAAGATGAGACCAATCACATTAGGTAATATGGATTACCCTTTATATGGATGGTAATTTTTTTGGGTCTAATACATTTATATTAATCTAATGATGATCTTGAAGGAGCATCATCATGGTGGAAGTTAGATGATATTTTTTCTTCTTCCAACTTGATTATTTGTGCTAATTTTTATATGGTTGTATCGTTTTAGAATAAAGAGGGTGTTATTCATGGATTGGAGTGTGGGAAAATGTAAATCATAGTTTTATTTTAAAAACCATTGTGGGTTGTTAGACCTTTTCATTCAAAAATGGTAATTAAGTCATAAAACTTTATTCATGTGTGATCTAATTTAGGAGTTGGATTTTATCATATTATCAATATACTTAATCATTTAATTCTCACTGAGAAATACATGTTCTAATTTGACATTTTCAATGAAAAATATGTCACTATCCATTAATAATGTGATCTATATGACCACATTACTATCACTTTCAATCTAGATTATGGATGTGGCCTACATAAAATCATATGTAGGTAATATTTCTTGAACACATTGTTCCTCAATCATGAGGGTTCTAGATAATTCATTTATATAATGTGGGAATTTTGGTAGAATTATATGATCAATCAAAAAATATTATTTATTACAAAGTAATAATTTGACAAAACGAACACCTTAACACCCTAAAACATTGTTGTTTATTTATGTCCTAACTATATAACACCATTATTTTATCGCCTTCATAGTAAAAATTGAAAAGTAGTGTTTAATGACATGGTGATAAAATAATGGTGTTATAGTTCAAACATATAACATCATTTTTTCATAATGCTAACAATTAAAATCAGACATACTCTTTGTCCTTAACTTATAGTGTGTAAACTTATAGCTAACATAAAATTGTTCATTGACATATCAAAATTATCTATGTTTTCATATTATTACTATGGCTAGTATATGAATTAACATTAACATAATTAATATTTATATATGAGGTATTGGTTAGCATTCTATGATCATATGATGAAATATATTTTTATTTCATGATTGTGGAGGTTTCACCCTTGAAGTGTCGTAATATTATATTTCAAGTATTATACTATAATATTAACATTTGTTGTGGATATACTCTACTTTAATCTCTTTATTATAATATATTCTCATTGATCTATGATTTTTGTTTTCATTTACATCCATTTTTCTAGTTAGCTTGGTCTATATAATTAGTTATATTACAAGTGGTATCAAACCTTTCATTTTGGAAAGGTTTTATAGAACACCATTTTTAGATCCAGTGTAGTAAGTATTCTATAGGCATAAGTATCAAACAAACATAACTTGTGATTTGAAAAAGATTTATTTGTCTATAAATGAAATATTGCTTGAGTTTTTTAAAAAAAAATTAAACAATTTTCCTACCCTTGCATAGAATACTAATCATTATATTCATCTTGACAAGATGATCACCATAGATTATCCTTCAATACATTTTGTTTTCAATTTTTTTTCTCTTTAGAAATATTATATATTGGATTTAATTTTTTTTATAATATTTCAATGGTATAAACCACATTTAAACTTTTTTACACCTAAATCATGACCCTAGAAATGTCACACCTAGTTTTCTTATCTTACAATAGATTTAATAATTGATAGGTTTTATAAATAGTGTTTTTATCCAAGATATACTTAATAATAATAATAATTTACAAGTCACCAAGGGGTTTAGTGAAATTGTAAATTTTTGTTTTTATTCTAATTTTAGTAGTTCTATTGATTTTATGTGTTAAGGACCTTTTTTGGGTGTGCATTGAGATTATTATCTAACTTAATTATTATGTGAGTGTTTGGAATATAAAATATATCCCTCTAACCCACATTAAATACATATTTTTATTATATTCACTTTGATCAGCTTGTTATATTCAACTTGTTAGTTTTCATTTTATAGTTATTTATTATGTGTGACATGTATTTGTAAATTGTATTCATTATCTCCTTCTTTTTCATTCTCATTAATGTGATATGATTTGATATTTGTTCATGGATATTGTGAATTGAGTTAATCCATGAATGATCATGATCTTACTTAGATGTTCTATGATTGGTTTATATGGTTATATTTTTTATGTTTTATATGGCTTGTGAACATAATCATTGATAGACATATTTAATTTTCATATATGATCAAAAAAATTAAGGGATAAATATGTGACTCATGTTTATATTATGATTGGATGGTCTATGTGATTTATACAAATGAAAACATTGTCTAATTACATGTAGTTTTTTATAGAGGAAAACACTCTTTGATTACATGATATTTCCACCAATGAAAATAATATATTATTTAGATGACATTTCCTCAAAGGAAAACACTATATAATCTACATGATGTTATATAAAGGAAAAAACTATATAATGGCATGTAATTCCATTGAGGAAAAATAATTTTAATTTACATGATGTTTCCTTATAATAAAATACCATCATATTTTCATGACTTTCCAAAAAAGGAAAACACTACCAGATCCACACACATTATTGATTTCTACTTTAATGACATGAATGAATGTTCAAATCATTTTTATTATTATGATGCATGGGAGTAACTAAGGGGCATTGGGATATGTTTAATATTCTAGGAGCATGAGGATGATATTTTATTACTGATCCATCATTGTTTGCCCTCTCATGTTCTTAAGAAATCAATATGCATATTGTAAATAAGTTATAATTAAATATTCCTTCAAGGAAATGGTTTTAATACTATAAAAAACCTCCCTCTCATCAATAAAAAATGGAGAAAATATAGATTGGATTCATGAGTAAAATAGATGTTTCCTATAGCATACAAATTTTCTACTATGAACTGTAATTCATGCATTCAAATCAATGTTGAGCATCTTGTTGGTTCACTACCAAAAAGACATAGAAATCACATTATTCATGGTTGGATATTATTTTTTTCATAACATGTTGATCTTAAACAAACAAACAAAAATTGTAATGTAAGGCATTTTACAAAAGTTGAATTTAATCTAAAGGAGTTAAAAAAATAGGAGGTTAGAAAGAATCATTAGGTAAATTCATAATACCAATTTCTTGTGGTCCTAAAGTGATTGAAACAAGGGTTTGGGTTATGTCACACACATCAAAATATGAATTTAAATTTGTAACTATTTTTTATACTATATATAATCCAAATTGACCAAAACCAATAATGCAACTACTTTTCACATCATGGAGAATTGATCCTTATACCACATGATGGCATTTATTTTTCTAATTCATATGTAAATGTTGAAGAAGAGCATGCCATGCACCATTTTCACCTATCTAACCATGATCCATCTTAGGGTTGAAGGAATACAATAAAAAATATAAATATATCAAATATTAAATAAAATATAAAAAAACATTCAAATAATTTAAAAATATAAAAAAATATTTTGTATTCCAAGATTTTACTAACTCCTTGGAATCTATGTTGTTTCCTTTATGTTAGTATATAGTTTTAGACATTTAAAATTAACATTTAGGGTAAAATCGTGTACTTGTGACCACTTCTTTGCACACTTGTCTCTAAACCTATCTTAGGCCCCTTTTTATCACTTTCAACTATCTGTCACACTCTTATATTTGAAAAAAATGACACTAGAATGAACTTATCCCTATTTTAATGATCCTTAGACATATTTTAGGCCCTTGCGAATTTATAATGGTAAAATCACCCTTTTCTACAAGAACACCCTAGGGATAATGAGCAAATCAATATAGTGTCCTTCCTCACTCTCGTGTTTTCCCACCAAATAATGACTAATTTTCCAAATTAAAAATCTATAGGAAGGTCAGTCCATATCCATAATCAACCCCATTCAAAATATTTTTTAGTGATATATATAAATAATTTTCAAAACATTTGGCATAAGATGAGGATTCCACACTGAAAAGCACCAGAATCACAATTGATGATTGAAAGTTGAATACCCATTTCTCTCAATTCTTATTGTATACAGGTATCGTAGCCCAGAACTCAAGTCTAAATACATTTTATAGGTCATAATTTAGGGTTAAAAAATTTAATCACACCAATATTTCACCAACACATATCATATTTCACCATTTATTCACACACTACCATAAGATGGGAGAATCACATGAAGTTTGATTCTTCTTCGGAGTATTGGTAGGGAACACTCAACACATGGGGTGTTGAGGTCTCACCCAACTTCAGTTGCTGACCCATTTTCCCCATTAATTTAAATAAATATTTACATGTTAAGGGCCTAATTTTTTTGAAGGAAAATGAAATATACAATGGTATTTGCATGTCATTTCAACCTCCTACACCAGATATAGGTTGTACAAATGAAGGTATAGAGAACCCCAAAAAGCTTATTTTCTCATTTAAATTGGATAAGAGAGCCCTATGTTAGATAAGAGTGTCACTTGTATAGTGTCTTATTCTATATGCTATTATGTAAGTCCAAATTTAGTCCCATATTCTTGATTCTAGCCACTATTTTTCCTTGCACAAGAATTTTTAGATCCTGATTCCTCTTAGAGGCATAGTCTTTAGCCAAGTCTTTATTTTCTCCATACGTTGACATTTTTTTAGTAAGTCTCTATAATAAAATAGTTACAAATAGGTTAATTTTTATATTATTGTCCTAGTTTTTCATAGTGGTATTGTCATTTAAGTTTTTCTCTTAAATCCAAATTTTGATCAAGCATATTGGTGAATCATCTATTATTCAAATAGTGAAAAAATCCTAAGCATATATGATAATAGGGTTTTATTATTCATTATATTTTTTACACTTTTTGTAGTTACATTTAAATAATTAATAGACTTTATAATAAGATAAAATTTTCAAGATTTCATAGCATATTATATGCAATCTAAAAATGTTCTTTCTACTCCTCTAAAAATAAGTAGTAGAATAAGTCATATCCTAATTCATCATACTAAGATTTTAATCATCCATAATAAGGATAAGAACAAATGTGAATCAAAATTTTAAAGGTGCCTACACCTATTTAATATGTATAATTCAATGATACTAATTCTTAACGTGAACAATATGATCAAGATAACATGGATCCTCAAGATGAACATTATGATGAACACTGTGATGGATATTTGATAGTTGATTTAACTATAGGGTCTGAGATGTTATCCATAATATATGGATTATCCTAATATAACTATATTATAATTTCACTTGGTGACCAAGAAAAAAAATTTCACCTTTATGGGGGACAATTTGTTATCAAGTTATGCCATTTGGATTGAATAATGCTAGTACAACATACCAACATGCCATGACTATCATACTCCATGATATGATGAATTATATTGTTGAATAGGATGTGGATGAAATTATAGAAAACTTATAAATAGGTTCAATACATATTAAATTTATATAAATAATCATTGAGAGACTTTGTGAATAGAGGGTGTGTCTCAATCCTACAAAGTGTGTATTTAGCATCACTTCTAGAAAATTACTAGGATTCATTGTCTTTTAGGGTCATTTATGTATACCATATAAATTTCATGAACATCATGGATATTACCCCTCCTAAATTTAATAAACTCTATATTTTTAAAGGTAAAATATACTCCATTCACTATTTCTTATAGCTAGCAGATTGATGTCACCCTTTTGATCACCTTTTGAAGAAAGGTGAATCTTTCTAGTGGACCATAGATTGTCAATACTAATTTGAAAACTTAAAAACTTATTTGGCCAACCCAATATTGATGTCCACACCTATATCAAAGAAGCCACTATTTCTTTACATCTTAGAGACAAACAATGCAGTAAGGGTAGTCTTAACTAAACGTGATGATCAAGGCAAAGAATGTGCAGTATATTATTTGATCAAAACACTTGTGGCCTATAAACACAACTATACGTCAATATATTAATATTTTTTATCAATATTTTTCACATCCCAAAATTTACAATGTTACATGTTGAATAGAAAAACCATTATGTTTGCAAAGATTGATTTTTTCAAATATCTATTATCAAAATTTACTTTAACTAGTCGCATGGCCAAGTGAGTAATGTTGTTAAGATAATTTGATGTCAATTATTAGAAGAAAAAATTATAAAAGTGCAGGTCATTTTAGGCTATCTTTTTGAAGTCCCTCTATAAGATACCAAGCCACTCACTTTTGAGCTCCTGGAAGAATCAATCTTGGCTTTGGAGGAAATGCATATTAACTCCAAATAATGTAAACTTTATTTCAATGGTTATTTCACCTCTCAAGATATATGGAAGACATTATTATTGTTACTCCACAATAATATTTTATTATCAAGGCCTTTCAAAAAAAATTTCATTGAACTAATAATATGGTAGAATATGATACACTCATTATAGGACTTCATCTCACTATGTAGTGTAACATTAAGTATGGGTATTCATAGTTTATCATTAAATAGGTTTCAAAAAAAATATGATAGGATATTGCCTTATAAAATTATGGTGGATAACCTAAAATAACACTTTGAATCTATTTAGTTTGAGAAAATATAGAGAGCTATTAATAGACCAAGTAATGCACTATCTACAATTGGGTCCATGATAGAAGTGTGCAAAAATGTCAAAGAATATAAATTACTTATTGAAATACTTATTCAACTAGCTAATGTGCAACCAGATTATGATATTTATACTACCATTTCCTCTTAATACCAATACCTATATGACTATCTCCAATAATAGATTCTTCCTATTGACCTATCATGAAACCAACACAAATCATTCATTTATAATGACTCACTTCATACCTTACTTGGTATCCCACTCTATTTTAGATGTTATGATGGAACACTTATTCATTGTTTAACTTCATTATAATCTGAAATAGTGATTAAGGGAATACATGAAGGTTTATGTGGGACACACACCAATGACATGGTCTTTGCTAAGAAAACCATTCTAATAGTATTCTATTAGACAATAATGTAGTCTAATGCCTATAAATATATTAATAAATGCATTCATTATAAAAAAATGGTGATTTAATCTATGTTAATTCATGAGATAGTTGAATTAACACAAATCCATGGCCATTTTTGGCATTGAGTCTCGATCTCATAGAGAAAATAAAACCCACTTCCTCTAATGGTTGTAATCATATCCTAACTACTATGGAATACTCCACTAAGTGGATATGGAAAATCCTCTAACTTAAATAAATAAAAACCATATTTACAAGTTAATCTATTATCACCTAATTTGATGATATGGAATTCCTTCCATCATTATTTCTAATAATTATGGATCATTCAAAAAGAAGGATGTAAAATACCTCTCTATTCAATTCCATATTAAGGATAAAAGATCCACACCCTATTTTCTTTAGGATAATGGCCAAGATGATGTTTATAATAAAAAAATATTAATATTCTCAAGAATAATATAAATTATGTTAGTTGTGACTAGGAATTACATTTATTCCTACCCTTATGGGCTTACCATACTAGTACTCTCACACCTATAGTGGAATACCACAATCCATAGTTTTTGGCTCTGAGGCTATCATCCCTATAGGGATCGAGCTATCTTATATAAAAATCTCTATCAAAAATATCACTGATTATCAAGACTATAGAGTTTAATAATTACAAGAGCTAAATATCTTAGATGACAAATCAGTTATTGCATTAAATCATTTAAGATCCTATTAGAAAACCATGTGTATTCTTCTCAGAGAGTTTGAAGTTGGTGATTTAGTGATGAAATAAAATTAAAAGAATAACAAAAATGAGCATAAGAAGAAAGGAAATTTTAAGATACATTCACTGGGTCCCTATATTATCATTATAAATTATTGTTATGGGAAATACATGTTAGCTACACCAAATGGGAAAGAGTTATAAAATATTGAATGTTGGTGTAGTCCTTTTTCCCTCTGGGTTTTTCCTACATAGTTGTATTAGCTTGCTTAGGGATCTATAGGTCATCTAGGTTACTTGAGATGATTGGTCCCACATTCACTAGAATGTGTGGTTTCTTTCTCTCTCCAACCTATATATGCACCTCTTTTCATTTATTTTTCTAATGCAGTATATTATGTGGATTATTAGAGCATTCGTGTCTTGGTGTAATTATTTATCTTTGATTTCATTCTTATAGATATATGTGTTTTCCCTGTATTGTATTAAATAATATTTTTCTTAAATTGCATCTTGAATAAGTGCATTCATTTGGATCAGAATTCTTAGAGCTCATTCTGATATGGTATCAAATCAGATCTAGATTGTCTTGTTTTTTCTACAAGTTTTCATTTAAAATCTTGGGTTCATTCGATTTTAGTTTAGATATCTCCATTTTAACATTTTCATTCTATTGCATTAACTATATCAGGATATTTATTTTATATATGAGGTTTTTAATTCATTATTAATTTTGCTATTGAGATATTCATGACTCCAAGTGTATTGGTGTTTGCATCAACACATGAGGATTGTGTATTCTCTTAGCCACTGTGTAAGCTTCTTGTATTGTCTACATATCTATATTATTTCCACCATAGAGTCAATGAAATAATTTTTTGATATGTTAATTATATTTAGGATTGGAAGGACTATTCTTAAGGTGATGTTTTTGTGTAACACTTGAGGAGAAACCTAAGGAGAAGTTTGGCATTTTTCTCTCTCACAAAGTGTTTCAGATTTGGACCTTTGTATCTGATCTACAATGATCATCACCAGCATTAGAATCACACTTTGGTAGTGGCATCATATTTTGGTAGACTGCACATTCTTTACCTAAGTGAGTCTAGTTCTACTACATGGAAACTTAGGCATCCTTTTTTTAGTAACATCCATCAAAAGCATTGGAGTTTGGCATATTTTTTTCTTGGATAAGAATTAAAATAATAGTGGTATCTTCCTTTTGATTTTTTAGATCTACCATATTTTCTCTCTGAAACATGGAGTTTTCTACTTTTCTTGTCTCAGAGGAGGAGGTATTACCAATGTAAGATGTATTTTTTCTAGATGGACGTGAAGAATTAATCTAAAATTACTCAAGGTCCATGAACTTGTCACTAGAAGGAGGCTTTGAAGTTGTCATTCTGCATATTTATTGTTGTGTTGGATAGATGTGCACTTGGCATTATATCTTACCTATGTTGGATCTACTTCTTTATTCATGAATTAAAGATATAATTGTTATGTTAACACATATTACATCTTGGAATTTTGATCCATTAAAGCCTATGTAAATGCATTCTAAACCTCCACACACCCCTGATCTTGTCTTGGAGGACTTGCTGATGGTGTTTGATTTACCTAATTTTAGCATATTTCTTCTCCTTGGTGGCACCGTACTTGCCTAATTTCTCCTTGGTAAGTCATAATTTTAAAATGTAAAATTTACCTAGAATAATTATAAATAAAACCAAGTTTTTTTTAATTTAAATATCTATTTAATTTTTTAATTAAAACACCTCCTAAAGAGGCCTTTTTAGAAAAGTACACGTAGAGGTGATTCGGCCAAATATTTTTGACTTTTGTTGATGTGTTGAGGTCCAAGGTTTTTTTTAGTTCTAATTAGTGGTTGAAAGGAATTTTTTACCTCGTGCAAGGGTAATTATTTTAATTTTTTAAGTGTAATATTTTAGTCAATAGGAGTATTTATGAGAAATTATATTGTTAATATCTTGCAAATGATAACTCTAAATTGAGTACCACTTTTTGAAAAAGTGTTTATTTTTTTATTTCCCATGCATTGGACCAATTCATCTTGTGAAATTCACTAATTTATAAAGTGCCAAAATTTGGAGGGGTGAGCTAATTCTCTTGGGGGGTTTGTTGTGGGCTCTACATTCTCTCTTTCACAAATTTAGTTTTTTATAACTATTACGTATACCCATTTAGTGATTGATTCTACAAATTGATCTTGTATTCAAAGACACATAATTAGTAGATCTTGACATCTATTTGAGTGTGTATTTTCACTTGTGCATTAAATATATCTCAATTAATTAAACTCATTTTTTACGTAGTCCAAAGTCTATCTCCAGATCATGCACTATAACTACCTGATGAAAATGGATGAGTCTATAGTGATCCTTATTGTGAAGGATAATTATTCTTTATGGCATGTTTACATGGAACACTTGCTCGAACATAAGAATCATATTCCATTTCTATATGGACAAATTCTTACACCCACTGATCTTATTTAGTTTGACATGTGGGCTAATACTTGTGACAGGGATTTTACCACTCTGTTACTACATGTTTCCATGTATATTCATTTCCATGTGAAATATACATAGTGTCTATGAACTATTTGTAAATAGTACAATCTCTTTTTAGAGATCCTACTATGACCTACATCACACCTCCTCACTCACTTCCTATTGTCTCTTCTGAGACTATTTTACTCTCCCTTCTCACTTTTATTTCATGTGATGATACATCTATGGTAGATAGTTCTCTTCCTTATATTGATCACCCACTACAGGATGAGATTCTGTTAGACCTTAGTTATTTCATTATAGATTCTTCATCTATTCTATGCAAATTATTGCTTTTTTAGAAAATTTATAGACTTTTATGTTTTAGGAATTTATTGATTTTAGTGAGAGTAGATCTATTGAGAGTACTAACCACTCATATGTTCTTATGGCCATTCATCTTACAAATCTAAGTGCTTCATTTGCAGACAAGTCTCTAGTTTCAATGTTTGTTGAGATTTCCTCTCCTCTTCCCATGAACATTCTTTTAGTGAATGTTCCATGTCTATCTTATTCTCTATTTGTTCTCTCTCCTTCATTATATGATTATCAATTACCTTCTTCTATATTTATTCTTATCATACATGATTAGATTTTGGCATATTCGAGTATTCATAGGGAGACATTTGAGCATTTTTTAAAGATACTATTGATTCCTACACATATTCCACTTGAGTAGGAATTCAATAGTTTGACATCTTGTGGTTTATTTATTCTAAAATGAAGAGACAAAATTTGTTGGAGAGGTACATACTATAACATTTTCCATGTGGCATTCTACACATACATTCTCTCTCTTATTTGTGGAGGCACACATCTTTCACATTTTGTAAGATACTAGGATCATTGAATTGTACATAGATACCTTATTAGGCCCTTTTTTGGAATCCATTTTATGTATCATCACCTAAATAAGATGCACTTATGGGAGGTTTTATTGTAGGCCTTTTTCCCATTAGGTTTTGCCTACATAGTTGCATTATCTTGCTTAGGGATCTAGAGGTCATTTGGGTTACTTAGGAATATCAGTCCCACATTTACTGGAATGTCTAGTTTCTTTCTCTTTCCAACCTATATATGTACCTCCCTTATTTTATATTTCTAATGTAATATATTATGTGGATTATTGTAACATTCTTGTCTTGGTGAAATTGTTTTTCTTTGATTTCATTTTTCTAGCTACATGTGTTTGACCTATATTGTCTTGAACAATATGTGTCTTACATTGCATATTGAATCAATACATTCATTTGGATAAAAATTCCTAGAGCTTATTTTGATACTGAACATTTTATATATCAATTGTTTCTATACTTGAATTGATTGAAATATATGTATGAGAGCCTTTTCTTGGGGACATCTATCTCCCGTCAGTTTATATTCCCTTTTTCTTTTTTCCATTGCCTAGTTTGTTCTTATATTTATTTACATTTAATATTAGCATCATGATCTTTGTTATGACCAACATGTGCTACATGAATATTCAGAGAGCATTTTTTAAAGCATTTTAGATAGATAATCATAGAGAAACTCTTTACAGACAAGTATATCTAGGAACTTTAGTGGTTTTCATGGTCGATAGTTCATTGGAATCACTTCATTTCTTCTAATTTTATCCCTTAGTATTTTCTCTATCATTTTTCTTCCTATTCCTACTTATTATTATGTGGTATTACTTTCTCTCAGATTTGATATTGGTTCACACTGTTACCATTATAGTCAGTTTAGCTATTATTCTATCTACTACCTAAGGTTGTTTTCAATTTGCTTGATAATTCCTTGTAATGTATACACTCTAAATTGGTAAATCAACCACACATATCATGTTTTTTCATGGTCCTCTTCATAGGAGATTCTAACTATAGAATACGAGCCTTGTTTGCACTAGCCATGACTTTATTTTGCTTATCTTGGTCTTGTTCATTGATTATATCACATTTGTGTTCATTGTTATTCATCTAAAACATTATGAATAGTCATTATACCTCAGCCACATAGTATTCCCTATGCTAATCCTATTCCCCCAAGTCTCGACCCTGTAGGATAGAATCACCAAAATTGAACAACAATACCAGACATGGAAGTGTCCCATTTTGGAAATCTTGTCCATTTGAATTTTGAACCCCAACAGTCATTCTTCATGGGTCTCAAACCCTTCTTAACCATCCCTTCAGTTTTGTTTATCCTTTTGATGTTGGTTACCAAAAATAAATCTACCAAATTCAAAATAAAGAGTCTCCTATATAAAGGACTTAACAAGGCATTTTATATCTAGCACTTACTACTTTGTCACACTAAATAATTAAAATCATTTAATAGTATAACTCAAAATTATATATCACACATATATTTGCATCCTTGATCAAGGAAGGGCTTAGGAAAAATTTCAATGTTGCATCTACTGTGGATGTTTATTTTGCATGTTCCCTAATGGATAAATATATTTGATATAAAACCTTATCTTGAGGGTTAATGAAAGTAGTAATCAAGACAACAAGGGTTTTAGATCGTGTGATCATACTTCCCTTAACCATATTTTTTCCACTTTCACTTTTGATATGTTTATTATTTCGTATGACTAGATAAACCTAGGGTTTGAGAAGAAAATAGGTTATAAAGTGGCACCTACAAGTGATCATGGATAAATAAAGACACTTATAGGACCCATAAACTAGACTGTACCAAAATATAAAATAAAAAATTGATTTAGACAACAACACTAGAATTGGACTACAGTGTTGGACACTAAAGTTTCCACTTTTCAATGCTCCTATCCTTTCATGAAATGAAATCCAGATTCAAGTTTCTTGATACCTTCTCATTCTTGCATAATAATTTATCAATCATCTTAGCATATTTATTAGCTAAATCATATGTATCCTTGATTGTTACTATTTTTAGAATGGTAAAAAATTACACAAATCAGGATTATATTTATTTCCATCTCTTGTATTGATTTATTAATCTATACCCTTAGCTAAATTAGGAATGAAAATACATTATTCTAAAAAAAATTAATTCATTTGGTGAACCCAGTTTAATTTGAACAAATCGCAAACCATAGGTACCCCTAGGATTTTCCTTCACATTTTTGTGCAAAAAATTCAATTTCAAAATTTTGATTTTTATATAAATTTTTGTACACTTGTTTTATTAAAAATTATTTTAGAGTTCAAATTATTGAAATAATTTCAAAATTCTAAAACTCCAACCCAAAACCCTAGATTTCCACACTAGGTCCTCAAACCCTAAGCCTTCCTCCCTTATAATTTTTAGATTATTTTTTTTGGAATTTTTACAAATATTTTGGTGTCCAAAATATTTTCAAAATACATATGTTAGTAGTCATATTTTAATTTATTTTCTTAATATTAATTTTACATACTCTCTTTGTTGAAAGTAATAAAATGGCCACTAGGGCACTTCTTCCCTCTCATACTATAGATAAATTTCTAATTTTTTTATCATAATTATGACAATGAATGGACAAATTTTTAGAATTTCACATTAGCCAAAAATGAGGAAAATTAACTCATTTGCAATAAGACAATTACTATTGTTGTAATGAGTAATATGATGATACACATGAAAGTGATAGTGAATAAAAAGTAGATGCATCTTCTTCTCTCAAACCTATCTCTTTTCTCCCCTCTTCCATATAAAATAATTTTTATAAATTGGAAAATTAATTTTCACCTCATTCACCTATGCAAAATACATCAAATGTATAAATTAGTCATGCAATTCTAAGTGAACCTATCATTGGTGATAATTTTCTTTCATTTGAACCTACTCTCTCTCTCTCTCTCTCTCTCTCTCTCTCTCTCTCTCTCTACTTCTTTGTTCAAAATACAATAATATAAAAATAGAATCAAAATTCTAATGCATAATTTAAATGAGCAATATCATGTTATTAAATCTATTTTATCATCTCAAAGAAAGATACATATTGTTTAAATGATAACTTTCTTGCTCATATTTATCATATTGCAAATGAAAATAATACATGCACTCCATTCAAGGATAACATATATGTAGATAGTACTCCAATTTCACATGATAATTTATTGCATATTATAAAAGAATTAACATCTTCTCTTACCCCTCTCCCTAGTGATGATGGAAGTGATAATGAGTATGATAGTGAACATGCAAATGAATATGAAAATGAGAGAGAATATGAAAGTTGTACTTCTTCTTCTCCCCTTTCAAATGAACAAAATTTTGATTGTGATAATTCTTGGAATAATGATGACTATTATGCATATAGGGAAGAATAAAATGCATCTCATGCTTCTAAATCTCCTCTTACTCCTGTCAAACATAATGCATTTATAAAATTTTACTTCTACTTATATGCATGATTCTATTTTAAATGATGTACATGTCAATGATAACATCACATCTTTTATTTAATTAGAATGTGATTCACTAAATACTAAAGATACCAATTAATCTCACAAGCCACCTCCTACTACAATAGCACCTATGTCTCACTCTTCACCCAAACATAATGGTAGCCCATAAACCTCTACTAAGGTCTAAGTTATCCTTCCTCTAAAATTACAAGTGAGTACACCCCCTCTCTATAATCCAATTGCTAAATGTACCATTCCCATGGCTAAAATAAATGATCAAATAAACAATTAAATGAACCACTTCAAGATACTAATATACCATCCCAAGAGATTATTTATTTGATGCATGCAATTGGTGAATTACAACACCAAATACATCTCCTTACCTTGGAAAACAAGGCTTATAAGTCCTGGATGGATGCCAATGGCCTACATCGTAACCCTCTCCTGAAGACATTTATCAAAGTTTCATTGCCTCAATTTGATGAAATTGGAGATATATGTGTAGATTTTCAAGTCTTTCAAAAAGCTTTGCCATTTCATACGAGTCATTTGATTCTACTTAAGCTGTTCCAATAGAAATTAGTGGGTAATGCACAAAATTGGTTCTTTCATCTACTCCCTATTGGTTCCTTGAATACATATGATGACTTATATGAGGCATTTCTTAGATATCACATAACAAACATCAGCCCTTGTATTACATATGAGACACCACATTGCATCAGAATCCTTCAAAGATAGTTAGTGACTATATCTTATGATTTAAGAATTACATGTTATGATTTATCTATAAACGAATAAATTTTGAGGTCCAAAATATCTTTATTAAGGGTATTTACCAAACCATCCTAGAGCATATATTATATTAGACATAGTCCTCTTTTAGGAACTTATGTTATACAATTTTAGCCTTGGAGAAGAAATTAGGATTGATTGAGTCAGATTTAGTTGATTGACTTACTCTGTATTTCATAGAATTACTTCCATCTATAACTCCTAGCACTCTTAAACCACCATGTACAAAAAAATATAAGAGACCATAACCAGAAAAGCAACCAGTTAAGAATAAAGAGCCAGTTTTCAAAGCACCACCTACAATATGCACTACAAAGAATAGTAGTAAGGCATCACTATAATTTGATTTAGAGTGGAATTGTATATAGATCATATTATAAACATTAATACATAGGAGGTTAATCACATTGCCTTATACACATAGTTGAGATCCACATCTCCTACACAGGTAGTCACATTGGCCCTTTTGTAACTATCATCATATTTATAGGCATAAAGACAATGATTGTTATGAACTTAAAGACTATATTAATAGAAGTGTTGATAATGACATCATAGAATTCACACCAAGGGAACTAAGATATCCTCCATCATGGATCCATAGACCTAATTCCTCCATAACTAAGTTCTCCCAAGACATTCCTTCATAGGAATCATTGGTTACTCATTATGAGAATTATACACTTTCTAGGATAAAGCCTCATAGGAGATCTATCCCACTTATTTAGAGGGTTTGGATACTAAGACAATGAGAGTAGCTTACATATATTAGTTTAGCTTGTGTATTACATAGTGTAGTTCCATATACATATTCAACACAATCACAGGTACCACAATAGATTTTCTAGGGTCCTATCTCACATAACAACTAGCTATAGTTGAGATTAAATGAACCCATATTATAGAGTAATGCTCCAGATAAATATGTAGTATAGCCAAATTTTCATGGACCTATTTCATGTAGCAACCCACTATGATTGAGATTAGATGAGCCCACATCATAGGTTACAATTTCATCTCAATCTATTGATCAATCATATGCATTAAAATAAAGGCGATAGGGTGTTATTTCACGTATCAATCAACTACGATTGGAGATAGATGAGCCTTCTTCATAGCATAAATTTTTAGATGTACATACAATTAAGGTTGCATTTTATAGAGTCTACACATACAACTATAGTTAGTTTACGAAAAATAATATAATATATAGGGCATTTTCTTATATAACATGACCAGTATGGCTCCTTGTTCATTTGGACATTAGGGTTTAGATAGTGATATAGCATCCATGGGGCTAATATGTAAAGAGTGATATCCTAAAAACCCTTATACTAACAACTAACAATCCTAGTTCCAAATAACCATCACTAGCCAAACCAAATTATCCAAATCTTGATCTTCCTAGTATCACATTTTACCAATCTTAAACCAATTCACTTTATCAAATCAATTTACCAATTACAAAAAAATAATGTTTTTTACTCATAGATGATTCAAAACCAAAACTAGCATCACACTTGAACCTATCAACAAAAATAAAATCACATCCCAAATAACATTTTACCAATCACAGGAAACCTCAACATCAATTCCAAATTAACTATTTCTAATTAACCATTTGCAACAAATATACCAACATACTCCAAATTCCATAACATAATACACATGAGTCAAAATCAAACATGTATCCATATATATAGTGTGTTTTCAATACATATACACCAATATCAATCACAATAAATGATAAATGGATGTTATGCCCTCACTCTCAATCTCACTCTCTCTACCAGTGCTAGTCCGATAATCTACCCTTGGTATCAAAGACCCCACACCTACATGAGCTATCACATGCCTCTTAAAATTACTCTCTCACCCCAATAGTTGACCATAATCCTGATGTATGTATGTATATCATCTCTATAGATCTATATACTCATCCATGATCCTCATACAAATAGATCAAAAATTAGGTGGGGGTATCCTATACCTATCTGGCTTAGCTTTTAGCTGATCTCTCTCTCCTACTTCCCTAACATATGTAGTTATTGATATAATATCCCTATCAAATAGATGGGCATGGATATCAAGCATGACCATCACTTGATTTATAAATCCATGCTTCATGACATTGCTAAGCACATGTCATGTGAGCTCTTAGAGTGTCAACTCGATTATTGTCCACTAGTAATCATCATCTCCACCTTCTACCCTGGATTGTGATCCATCTTGACTACCTCCCACTTCACCTACACATAAATTATGACACTATTTTAGCTATATACTTTGAAATCAAACTAAAGCACAAATTTACACCTAATTCAAATTTAGTCACTACTTACCTCCCATCATCTAGATTGGGTCAAGATCCTCATACTTGGGAGCATCACCTACCTCAATAAGATACAATGGATCCCACTAATTCCTATCCCATCATGTGATATATGCATCTATGCATCCAATATCATCCACATTCAAAATATCTATGACTTAATCCCTCACATCCAAAGGTAATGGTGTGATCTCAGCCTCTTTGGGCCTCACACAAGCTCCTACCCTTTCATACACTCATGTACTACCCACCCACAACCATGATGTTGGGGGTAGATATTACAGTTCCCAAAAATATCTACTAATGTGTTCATACTTAAAATTCTCATATACTCCACCCCAATGGTCATGTATCCAATAGCTGACCCTTATGTATCACAACTATACTCCATCCTCTACCCACCTAGGAAATCCTCTATAAGGCCTCCATATGATGTCACCAACCACCAATCCATATAAAACCCACCTATAATGGTCCACCTCATGGGATTAGATAGTCAATATTCTCATCTACCACTCCTTGAATGGTTATGGAGGTGCCCACTTTGCCCTCGATAATCTCATCAATTGTACAAATGTTTATGATCATAGGCCCACTGAAGGAATCATATGTAAACCTATAGAGATCCATATATAAGTGGGCTAACATAGTCCTTACCCATGAGAATATAATGCCATATACCTCCAAACTATGCATAATCCTGTGCCTTGTATATGAAATAGAAACTCCACTCCCATCTACAATAATAAAAGATGGTAAATAAACAACCAAACACTTCCGTAAGTGTGGAACATTAGACTACATAATGACTAATAATAACACATCACTATCACTACCTCTCTGATATATACCCAAATGTACACCATATAGATACAAATATGCACTATCAATCATATCATCGCCCATATCATCTTGTACTGTCACTCACCACCCACTAACTGGTAAATGTATTATGTGATACACAACCTTCAAAGTCATATTCATCACCCCTATAGGAAGCTAGAAAGTACATGTATCTGCACTCCACCTCTTGCATAATGTAGTCACTAGATATCAATATCACTACACTAGACCTAGGTCACACATGTAAACCAACCCCACCTTATCCATAAAAACTCTCTCATCAATAGATATAGTAGTAGCCTCAATGTCTCTAATACCTAGCCCTTGCAAAACTCTCTCATCCATACCTTGCCTTATAAAATACCAAAAATAGCACATCTATCAATCAACAATACCAAATCAAAAGTCAAAATAGAATAATAATGAACAATAAAGAAGCATCATAGAAAAATTATGCCTCTAAGACAATAGTGTTATAATAAGGATAATAATACTAGATAAGAGTGTTAAAACCTAGATAGGAGAGCTAAAACTTGAATAGGAGCACTGGATATAGGTCAGGAGTGAAAAAAACAAAATAATCTACTCTTAAACCCCTCAAAACACAAAAATAGTCCAAAAAATAATAAAAAACTGATCATTTAAGTTACTTACCAGGGTCACATGACCACCAACATGAACCTGGGCTACCATCTACTCAAACTAGGACATGCTAGGTGCTTGTCTCCTCAATATTTTTCTCACTCCAGAGCCTAAAATCTCAACCTATTCAATGCTTAAATAATCAAGAATAAATCTAATTTCCTATATTAACCAACTTAATTTTTAACATAAAATACTATTTTACCCACAACTCGCACCCTGTAACTCTATTTTTCAAACCATTTCCTTATATAGAATCATTACAGTGATACCTTTGCCATCACTCAAGCTTTGCTCTCTTACTACCTTTTTTGACTACTACAACATGAACACCTATATATTTATCTGATACCCATAAATACAACTTAGTTATCACCAATCAAAACGTGTTCTACTCTTAACAACACATTCTTATTAATCAAATAAAATTTCAATCTATTCACAACATAACAAACTTATTTCTACTATTACACCACTAGTCATCACTTTTGGTTCGACCTCCTCTATCATAGATTTTTTCCTTCTCCCCAAAAGGGTGCCATCAATCATACTATTCCTATTTATATACTTACCCAACATACCTATCCACTATCATAAGTGGATACACCATGGTTATTACACATCTAAAATTTAGATTATCAGATTCAACTTAGATTAGTTGAGATATATAGTGATTTAGATTATGTGAGTCACTCAACATTACTCAGGACATTTAGAGGGATATACCTTTAGATTATAGATACACAAACTATTTAGATATAGTGATTGAAATCATATGGATACATATTGATTTTGGTACAGATACAGATTCAGATACTAGATTTGAGGGCATATACATACTACACAACTCACACATACAACTTCATGTAGCTGGACAAATAAACTATAGGCATACTGTGGAGCATAGTGTTTTGG